>PKMM01019964.1:804706-822056 GCA_002933915.1 Eutrema heterophyllum
TTTCTTTCTGTACCGGTCCATCCTGGTGCGGTACTAACCGAGCGGCACAAAAGATTTGCTCTGTGCCGATTGATTAATACCGGCTGGGGATCGGTCGGCACACTTCAACAGACCCTTTCCTCTTCAATTTACGCCGATCCGTTCCTGCTCGGTGCATCCGGTCGGTGTGAGCTTCTGTCTTCATACCGACCCATCATACCGATCCAGGATGGGTCGGTACACTCCTCCGGATTTTTCTGTTTTCGCAGTCTAATCCTTGCGCTCCTCTTCACCGTCGATCCAAGTTTTCACAGCCCGCCAAGATCCTATCAACACTCAAACAAGACATCAAAAAGATCTAGAAAAGATAGAAAAACATAAAAAATGAAAAGTATATACAAAGGATAAGCTTGGGGTGTCTCCCAAGAGCACTTTGTTTAACGTCACTAAGTTCGACGTTGGTTACCCGCTTAGGCGGAAGGAACATCACTGAGATGAAGCGAGACGCTCTCCTCAACGATTTCAGTGGCATGGTACGGTTTTAGTCTTTGGCCATTTGCAACGAACTCTTCTCCATTTTTGTTCACAAGAACAACGGCTCCATAGGGCCTCGCTTCCTTGATCACAAAGGGACCGGACCACTTAGACCGTAGCTTCCCGGGAAACAGCTTCAACCGGGAGTTGAAGAGCAAGACCTGATCTCCGGCCTTGAAGTCCTTACGCAAGATCTTCTTGTCGTGAAAAGCCTTAGTTCTTTCTTTGTAAATCTTGGAGTTCTCATAGGCCTCGAGCCTAATCTCATCAAGTTCTTGAAGTTGGATCGAGCGCCTCTCTTGCGCTGATTTGAGATCAAAATTGAGAAGCTTCACGGCCCACATGGCCTTGTACTCTAGCTCAAGCGGTAAATGGCATGACTTCCCGTAGAGAAGATTGAACGGTGTAGTCCCAATAAGTGTCTTGAACGCTGTCCGGTAAGCCCACAACGCATCATCTAACTTCTTGGCCCAATCTTTCCTCGAACTACCCACGGTTTTCTCTAGTATGGCCTTGATTTGTCGGTTCGAGACCTCCACTTGGCCACTCGTTTGAGGGTGATACGGTGATATGATTCTGATCGAGCAGCTTGTACCGGAGCTCGGAGCATTGCTTGAACTGGATAGAATGCGCGAGGAAAGATCTCGATCGTTTGATAACCGATCAAAATATTACGCAAAGCTAGGCGCTAAGGCCAAAAGATTCAAATTGGTCTTAGGGAGGTTGTACCATCACGGGTACTTGGGTCAGGACGTGGAAGATGAATTCAAACCTTACCGGTTTTGAAAACAGGCCCAAGTAGATCAACATTTGGCTAAGTGTTTTACTTGTGCTCTTTTCCTTCGTTTCGGTTTTGTCCCAATGGGTTTTCCGAAGCAAGGTTTTTAACGAGGCAAGTAGGATTACTTCCAATAAATCCAATTGTTGATCTAAGCCCAACAAGCCCAAAGAAGCCCACGTTTTCTACCAAGCAAGATCTTCACATTTTCAAATTCAACTTGTCTTTAATTTCTTTCATTTTCGAGGTGGTTAAATGCTATGCATGCAGCCCCTTGTTCATTTTCGAGGTGATTAATTGCTGTGCATGCAATCCCTCTAGTTTTTCTATTTAAACTCCATGTAACTCATTATCTCAAATCATCTAGTTTTTCAATCAAAAGTTTCTTTTCTCTCTAGATCAAATCCCTTCGTTTGTGAGTAATATCAAACGAAAATCCTTGTATATTTTTGGTGAGTCATATCCGAAAATATTCAAGAGGAATATCAAGGGCCTTCCGCAACCTTTGTGAGACCATTCGATCCACTCCTTGAAACGATCCCGTCGTTTTCAAGCCTATCCCGTTCTACCCTTTACCGTGAGTGTTGCATCCTTGGGGCGATTCGTATCATACGGTGTAGCCACCTTATGCTTAACCCCATGCTTCTTGAGTAGACTCTCGAAGATCTTGTTAATGAAGTGGCTTCCTCCATCACTAATGACGACTCTTGGTACCCCGAACCTTGGAAAGATGATCGATTTGAAGAGCTTTAGAACCACCTTAGCATCATTGGTCGGACTAGCGATTGCTTCGACCCATTTAGACACGTAATCGACCGCTACCAAAATGTATTGGTTTCCGTAAGAAGAGGGGAACGGTCCCATGAAGTCAATGCCCCAAACATCAAAAATTTCAACCTCAAGAATAGGATTTTGAGGCATCTCATCTCTTCTAGCAATGTTTCCCTTCCTTTGGCATGCATCACAAGTGGAGACAAATGCGTGAGCGTCTTTGAACAACCTAGGCCACCAAAATCCGGATTGGAGAATTTTTGTCGCCGTCTTGAAAGAAGCAAAATGACCTCCATATGCGGAGCCATGGCAATGGAACAAGATCCCGTTCATCTCTTCTTCCGCCACGCATCTTCGATATAAACCATCCGAACACAACTTGTACAAGAATGGTTCATCCCAATAGTATTTTGTGACGTCATGAAAGAACTTCTTCTTCTTATAACCATCCAAGTGTGGCGGCTCCTTCCCGCATACCAAGTAGTTCACCAAATCCGCAAACCAAGGCAGCCTCTCCTCTTGCAAACCGCTTTCATTCTCGAGACTCTTCACGGCTTCTATCCCTTTCTACAAAACGTTCACCAACATGAGACTTTCTTCGGGAAGCTTGTCGTCTATCGGAACTAGATCTTCAATTCTCATTCTAGACAAGTGATCCGCAACTCCGTTTTCAATACCCTTCTTGTCTACAATCTCCATGTCAAACTCTTGAAATAGCAAAATCCACCGGAGAAGTCTCGGTTTGGTGTCTTTCTTAGCGTGTATGTACCTCAAAGACGCATGATCCGTGTAGACTATGACCTTTGAACCAACCACATAGGACCGAAACTTTTCCATGGCGAAAACCACTGCTAACAACTCCTTTTCCGTCGTCGCGTACCTCGCTTGAGTGTCGTCCAATGTCCTACTTGCATAGTAGATGACGTTGACCTTCTTGTCTTTCTTTTGGCCTAGGACCGCTCCAACCGCGAAGTCACTCACATCACACATGATCTCGAACGGTAGATCCCAATCCGGAGCTTGAACAATTGGGGCACTAACCAAAGCCTTCTTGATCTCTAAAAACGCCGCCATGCACTCCTCATCAAAAACGAACTCAACTTCCTTGCAAAGTAGGCGAGTGAGAGGCCTTGTGATCTTCGAGAAATCTTTGATGAAGCGACGGTAGAAACCCGCATGACCCAAAAAGCTTCGGACATCTTTCACCGTCTTGGGCGGTTCCAAACTCACCATCACTTCAATCTTGGCCTTGTCTACTTCAATACCCCTTTCCGAAATCTTGTGTCCTAGCACGATGCCTTCCCGCACCATAAAGTGGCATTTCTCCCAATTCAACACCAAGTTTGTCTCCTCGCACCTCCTAAGCACCCTACAAAGATTTGACAAGCAAGAAGAAAACGAGGAGCCATAGACCGAGAAGTCGTCCATAAAGACCTCGACTATTTCCTCAATTAGATCCGAAAAGATCGACATCATGCACCTTTGAAATGTGGCGGGTGCGTTACATAGTCCAAATGGCATCCTTCGATAAGCAAAGGTGCCATAAGGACATGTAAATGTCGTCTTTTCTTGGTCGTTCGGATGAATGGGAATTTGAAAGAATCCCGAATAACCATCTAAAAAGCAATAGAATGGGTGATTAGCTAGTCTTTCAAGCATTTGATCAATGAACGGGAGAGGGAAGTGATCTTTCCTAGTGGCGGAATTAAGTTTTCGGTAATCAATGCACATTCTATGCCCGGTGATAGTCCTAGTTGGTATTAACTCATTCTTTTCGTTTTTTATCACCGTGATCCCACCCTTTTTGGGCACCACATGAACCGGGGATACCCACGCACTATCGGAGATAGGATAGATAACCCCCGCATCTAAAAGCTTAAGAATCTCCTTCTTGACCACCTCTTTCAAATTAGGATTCAACCTACGTTGGTGTTCAATAGAAGTCATCGATTCGCTTTCTAGATGGATCCTATGTGTGCAAAGAGATGGAGATATACCCTTAATATCACTTAGAGAGTATCCTAATGCCCTTCTAAATTTCTTTAATTCTTTCAAGAGTGTGGCAATTTCATCTTCATTAAGCTCATCATTGACTATCACCGGGTAAGACTCATTGGGACCTAAGAAAGCGTACCTTAGCCCTTTAGGGAGCGGTTTGAGGTCCACCTTAGGTGCCTTGAGCTCACTCCAATCGTCGTCATTGCTAGACTCACCATTGCTAGCATCTATCTCGTCCTCTACTTGATCCACTTGCATAGCGAAGCTCTCGTGAACCGAAACCATGCTTGGCCCATCTCCACAATTAGTCACTTGACTATCCAACTCAATGAACGGAGTCTCTCTATCAACCGGCTCGTGTGAGTCCAAAAGTAGCTTGTACCCTTCGCTTTCTTCACTCAAATGCCCATGTTCGCCTTGTTCTTGTGTCAAAGCCACTTGTAACCCATCTTCAAGACTCATCTCTTCAAGTAGCTCATCCGCGAGCTCGTCCATCGTCTCAATGTAGAAACATTGACCGTCAATTGTGGGCTTCTTCATGACATCATTGATGTTGAACTCAAGCACTTCATCTTTACCCAAATGCAAATCAATCTTCCCTTTTCTCACGTCGATGATAGCTCCCGCGGTTGCCAAAAACGGTCTCCCAAAGATGAGTGGATCTTTAGGCTCTTCATCCATCTCAAGCACAACAAAGTCCGTTGGGACAATGAAATCTCTAACCATGATTGGTAGATCCTCAAGCAAACCGATGGGTACTCTCACACTTCTATCCGCCAAGATCAAAGAGATGTTGCAAGCTTTGTACGTCGTGAAGCCTAATCTTTTAGCAACCGAGAACGGCATGAGACTCACACTAGCCCCTAGATCACAAAGGCAATTGTCGAATGCTAGAGGACCTAGAGCACACGGTAGAGTGAAAGATCCGGGATCTCCAAGTTTCTTGGGTACCACCTTCTTTTGGATGATGGCGCTACATTCATGCGTCAAGATCACCATGGACTCCATCTCTTTGGCTCTTTCTTTCACGGCATCCTTGAGAAACTTAGCATATTGGGGTACGAGTAGAAACGCATCAACCAATGGCATTGTAAGTTCCACCTTCTCCATTTGCCTATCAAACACCGCTTTGTACTTTTCCAACAATTGCTTCTTGAACCGCCCGGGAAATGGTAACTTAGGAACATAGGGCTTGGGGACGAACACATTCTTCGGCTTCTCTTGAGCAACAACGACCCTAGGCTTGACCTTTTCAACTTCTTTACCCTTGTCTTGATCTCTCACTACCACGTCATCAACCAAGTCTTCGTCTTGCATCTCGAGTTCCACCCCCCCACTTTGGTTCTCAACGTCCTCGTTGATGTGAGGAGGAGCCTCTCGAGTTGGTAAGACCGTACCACTCCTTAGCGTAATTGCATTGGCATACTCCTTGGGGTTGGTTTCGGGTTTTCCCGGTAGTTGGCCTTGAGGTCTTGAAGAAGAGGCGGTTCCCTTGGTTTCAAGTTGTTTGACCTTGGAGCTTAATGTCTCAAGCTTGGAGTTGAGGTCGTTATAAGAACAATCTACCCGTGTGTTGATTTCCGCTTGTCCCTTGAGTAGTTGTTGAAACATTGTGTTCAAGTCGAGCTCTTGCGGTTTAGACGTAGTTGCTTGACCTTGGGGTACAAATCCTTGTTGTTGTCCTTGAAAACCGGGTGGGGCCTTTGATTGAAATCCACTTTGATTCCCTTGGAATTGGTTCCGTGGGACATAACCTTGTTGGTTAGAGTTGAAGTTTTGGCCCGGAGGTTGGAATTGCTTTTGTGGAACCCCTTGAGTGTGAGTAGATTGTTGAGGGTAGACTTGGTCGTGGGGGTTCTCAACGTTGGGGTTACGGTAAGAGAAGTTGGGGTGGTTGCGGTAGTTTTGGTTGAAGCCTTGTCTTTGGTAATTCCCTTGGTTTCCTACGTAGTTCACTTCTTCTTGTGTGTCAACGGCTTCCTCTTGATAGCAATCTTGAGTATCTTCGTAATCACTAATGAAATGAACCGCTTTGTGAGACTCTTTGTTAGTAGCCGCAAGAAGTTTATCTATCAAGGATGCTTGCTTATCCATCTTCTCATTAAGTGCCTTCATGTCTTTGGCTCTCTTGTGCTCATCAAAGTCGCTTGTGGTCCTTGTGGCACGGTCATAATCGTCGCCGTAGGTCCCATCACTAGTAGCTAAGTTTTCCACAAGCTCCATGGCTTCCTCCACGTCCTTAGCCAAGAAATTACCATTCGATGCCGTATCGAGTAGCATTCGAATCTTAGGCAAAGCACCCCGGTATAGAGTACTTAAAAGAGAGGCGTTGCTAAAGCCGTGATGGGGGCATTGAGATGTGTAGCCTCTAAATCTTTCCCAAGCCTCGTTGAAAGACTCATTGGACCGTTGTGTGAAGCTCGATATCTCGTTGCGAAGCTTGGCGGTTCTAGCCGGTGAAAAGAATTTGGCAAGAAACACGCGTTTGCAATCATTCCAAGAAGTGATAGAGCCTTGGGGTAAGCTCTTTTCCCATTGGTGAGCCTTGTCACCTAAAGAGAACGGGAAGAGACGAAGTTTGAAACCATCTTCGGAGACTCCATTGATCTTAGTGAGACCACATATTCGGTCAAATTGGTCGATGTGATCTAACGGATCTTCCATAGACAGCCCGTGAAACTTGTTGCTTTGGACCATATTTATCAACCCCGGTTTCACTTCAAAGTTGTTGTTGTCAACCGGTGGAGCTTGAATACCTTGGCGGTTTTGGTGAGCATTGGCGGCATCACCTTCACCGACAAGGTGGCGAGCTCGTGGGGGGTGGTTCGGTGGCCTAACTTGCCGAGCTTGGTGGTTTCCATGCCCACCTTGAGCTTGTTCCATGTTCTCGTTGGGATTACCAGCCGGATTGTCGTGTTCCATACCCAACCCGTCGATGTGTTGAGTCCGGTCTCTTTGATTCCGTGCTCTACTTCTTCTTTCCAACAGATGAATGTCGTCTATCGGCTCAACAAGGGCGTTGGGACCTTTTGAACGAGTATGCATGCACCTATAAGATAGAGATGGTAACAAGAAGTGAAAGAGATTAGTAACAAAAGTATAAGGAGAGCTTAATCTCACAAAGAACCTAAATCTCAATGTTAAAACAAATCCCAATATGGCAACGGCGCCAAATTGATACTAAGACTTTTCGGTCTTAAGGAGGTATCAATAACTCCAATACGAGTAGTATAGAAGGTTATCAATCCGTATTGGGATTAATTCTAAGCACGAAGAATACAAGGCACTCAAGTAAGTTAAGCTAGATAAGTGAGTTGTTGATTTTAACTAGTACCCTAACAAGATTTAGCAATAAACAAAACCAAACAAACTAAACGAGATATGAACTCAAATGGTGAAAACGAATCCAAGGATGGGGTAATTGGATATAGGCTATTCCAAGTCTAATTCATGATGCTCATACACAATCAAGGTTAATTTCCAAGGTTAAGATCCTAATCGCGACTAATCCTCTCTCAAGGTACTAATCACCTATGCTAATTACTAATCCAAGATCAAATTCTCATTTGTGGACTCTTAATTAGCAAGCATTAATTTCATTAATCAAGATCACCTAAATAATCCCTTAGACAACTAATCTCTTAGGCTAAGAAGGGTATTTCTCTTAGAAAGCTCTCTTAGGCATTTCATCGAACACCTTGTGGGTGGGAAATGCCTTGAGATCAAGTTTGACTTTCTCAAGCACAATCAAGCATTAGACACACTCCCTAAGAGTAGGAAATTGATTATCTATCCCTAAGCATCACAAATCATCCATGGAAGTCACCTAATCCTAACCCATCCCTAGGTTCTAGGAAACTACTCACTAATCATGATGGGTCTAACAAATCCTATAAAGAACATGTTAAATCCCATGATTAGATGATTAGATGATTAAGAAAGGAGATTGAGAATAGAATAGATTGATAGATTGAAAAGGAAAATCTCTTACAAAATACTTAGAACATTCAAAAAGAGGTTTTTTTTAGCATAAAGAAGACCTCCCCCTAATTAGGTTTTTTCAGGTATTTATAGTGAATAGTGCGAACCAGGTCAACCCGGAACAAACCGGGTGTTGACCCGGTCGGGTCTAGGTTGAATTGGTCTTCAAGGTTTTGTACCGACCCGTTCTAAACCGGTACAAATCGATCGGTGCAGATTTCTTCGAGCAGGTTAGATGGGTGCTGTGAAAGCTGGGTCGGCTAAACTGAAGATCTGGTCGTTGCGAGATGTGCTGGATCGTGCGCGGGACAAGTTTTAGCCGGCAGGAATCGACTGGTGTGAACTGTTGGATTAGTGCCGCTGGGTAGTACCGACCGAGAACGGGTCGGTACTAATTCTCCTCAGGGATTTGTCGATGCGAAGCTTGCTGGGTCATACGCGGGACGGTTTTTAGCCGGCAGAGATCGATTGTGCGTGTGCGGAATTTAGTGCCGGTTGGTTAGTACCGACCCAGGATGGGTCGGCACTAATCTTTATGTGCCTTGTGCCGCTTGATTCTGGACCGGTATGGGAGAATTCTTGGATCGGTGTTAGCTTCTGTCTTCGTACCGGTCCATCACACCGATCCAGGATCGGTCGGTGTGAATCACTTGGAAACGTGCCGTTCGAAATCTCGGAGTTCTGGGAGGGTACACCGATCGATTCTGGGTCGGTGTAAAAAGTGTTGTGGATCGGTATGAGCTTCTGTCTTCATACCGACCCATCATACCGATCAAGGATGGGTCGGCGTACTCCTCTCCTTTTCGCTGTTTTGCCTTGGCCATCTCTTCTTGTACCCAACTCCGATCCAGCTCGGCTTGGTGACTTCCAATCCTTCCAAAGTGCTTCCAAGTACCTAGAAAAGACTCCAAAACATGCGAGATACGCTAGGACCTAATGCACAACATCCTAGTTCCTAAGGAAGACCAAAATGCGAGATAGAACCATGATAAGTATGCAAATCACATCAAACTCCTAACTAATATGCATGCTAGAATAAGTAAAATATGAGTATATCACCGATCCACTCTGAGCCGGTACAAGTCATCTGGCACTAATCCCTCGGCTAAAAACTCGTTCGCGGAGAAACTGCCTCGGCTAAAAACTTGCTCGAGTGAAAATTGTGTCAGCTGGAATTTGCTCGGGGAAGATTTTATGCCATGCACTGTTCGGTTCTCGGTCGGTACTACCCATCCGGCACAAAACTTCCCATGCACGCCTTTGGTGTGTCTCTCTCCCTTTCTAGCCGGTTAAAAACTGTCTCGGGTGCATTCCCCTCGGCTGAAAACTCTCCCGGTTGAAGGTATCCCGGCCTAGAAGTTGCTCGGCAAGGATTTCTTTCTGTGCCGGTCCATCCTAGTGCGGTACTAACCGAGCGGCACAAAAGTTTTCGTTGTACCGCTTGATTATTACCGGCTGGGAATCGATCGGCACACTTTAACATATCCTTTCTCTTCAATTTATGCCGATCCATTCCTGCTCGGTTCGTTTGGTCGGTATAACCTTCTATCCTAGTACCGATCCACCATACCGACCCAGGATGGAGCGGTATGGTCCTCCGGATTTCCTGTTTTCGCAGTCTAATCCTTGCGCTCCTCAACACCGTTGATCTAAGACTTCGCAGCCCGTCAAGATCCTATCAACACTTAGACAAAACATCAAAAAGACCTAGAAAAGATAGAAAAACATAAAACTAAAAGTATATACAAGGGATAACCTTGGGGTGTCTCCCAAGAGAACTTTGTTTAACGTCACTAAGTCCGACGTTGGTTACCCGCTTAGGTGGAAGGAACATCATTGAGAGGAAGCGAGACGCTCTCCTCAACGATTTCATTGGCATGGTACGGTTTGAGTCTTTGGCCATTAGCAACGAACTCTCCTCCGTTCTTGTTCAGGAGAACAACGGCTCCATAAAACCTCACATCCTTGATCAAAAAGGGACCGGACCACTTAGACCGTAGCTTCCCGGAAAACAGCTTCAACCGGGAGTTAAAGAGCAAGACTTGATCTCCGGCCTTGAAGTCTTTACGCACAATCTTCTTGTCATGAAAGGCCTTGGTCCTTTCTTTGTAAATCTTGGAGCTCTCATAGGCCTCGAGCCTAATCTCATTGAGTTCTTGAAGTTGGATCAAGCGCCGCTCTTGTGCTGATTTGAGATCAAAATTGAGAAGCTTCACGGCCCACATGGCCTTGTACTCAAGTTCGAGCGGTAAGTGGCATGACTTCCCGTAGAGAAGATTGAACGGTGTAGTCCCAATAGGTGTCTTGAATGCCGTCCGGTATGCCTGATACAGAGACGTTTGCAAGTCCTTGAGTCAATCACTCAATATACGATGTAGTATATGAGGTATCGAATCCAAATGGGCGAGATTTCGAAGCAATAAGAATGTAAAGTACTTCTTAAGTTAAGCTAAACAAGAGAGGTTGTATTGTAATTAATTAACTAAGCAAACTAAGCAAGATTACGGAATAATACACTAAACAAATTAGAATTCAATGAACAAAAGCGAATTCAAGGATGGGGTAATTGAATTAGGTGAATCCATGGTTAATTCATGATCCTCATACTCAAACAAGACTAATTCCCTAGGCTAAGATCATTAAATGTGTTAATCCTTTCTCAAGACATTAAGCACCTTTGCTAATTGCTAATCCAAGATCAAATTCTCATTTGTGGGTTAATAATTAGCAAGCATTAAGATCCAATATCAAGATCAACCAATAAAACTCCCTAGATAGCTAATCTCTTAGACCCCCTTGAAAATTAGGTTTTTCTGGTATTTATAGTGAATAGTGCGAACCGGGTCAACCCGGAACAAACCGGGTATTGACCCGGTCGGGTTTGGGAAAAAACCTGAAAATACAGGTTTGTACAGATCGGTTATGGGTCGGTACAAACCATCCTGTACAAATCCTGTCGCTGGCTGGGTAAGGTTTTAGCCGATGGGAACGACGGTCGGATCGAAGCAGGATAGGTTTTAGCCGGCAGTAATGACGATTGGATCGCTGGAGTTTAGTGTCGTGTGATTAGTACCGGCCCAGGATGGGTCGGCACTAATCTTCATGTGCCTTGGTGCCGCTTATTTTTGGGTCGGTACGGGAGAGTTCTGGATCGGTGTTAGCTTATGTATTCATACCGATCGGGAAATACCGCTTCAGAACCGGTCGGTGCAGTGTGAAGGAAAGGTACGTCGAGCGGTTCGTCGCTGTTCCAAGTGAGTGTGCCGGTCGATTCTGGGGCGGCATGAAATTGACTCTGGATCGGTATTTGTCTCTGTCCCTATACCGACCCATCATACCGACCCAGGATGGGTCGGTACACTCCTCTCCTTTTGCTGTTTTTGCCTTAGCCATCTCTTCTTGCACTCAACTCCGATTTGGCTTGGTTCGATGACTTCCAATCCTCCTAAAGTGTCTCCAAGCACCTGGAAAAAGACCCCAAAACATGCAAGACTCACTAGGACTTAATGCAACCTAGCTAGACTCTAATTTAGACCAAAACACTAAGGAAAACGATGATTATGCATGCATGCGACTAAAAACACTAAGTAAAATGCATGCTAAACAAGTAAAATATGAGAATATCAATGCCCACAACGCATCATCTAGCTTCTTAGCCCAATCCTTTCTCGAGCTACCTACGGTCTTCTCTAGTATGGCCTTGATTTGTCGGTTCGAGACTTCCACTTGGCCACTTGTTTGAGGGTGATACGATGTAGCCACTTTATGCTTAACCCCGTGCTTCTTGAGTAGACTCTCGAAGACCTTGTTGATGAAGTGTCTTCCTCCATCACTAATGACGACCCTTGGCACCCCAAACCGTGGAAAGTGATCGATTTGAAAAGCCTTAGAACCACCTTAGCATCATTGGTCGGACTAGCGATTGCTTCGACCCATTTAGACATGTAATCCACCACTACCAAAATGTATTGGTTCCCGTAAGAAGAGGGGAACGGTCCCATGAAGTCAATGCCCCAAACATCAAAAATTTCAACTTCAAGAATAGGGTTTTGAGGCATCTCATCTCTTCTAGCAATGTTCCCCTTTCTTTGGCAAGCGTCACAAATCGAAACAAAAGTATGTGCATCCTTGAATAGACTCGGCCACCAAAGACCGGATGGGAGAACCTTTGTCGCCGTCTTGAATGAAGCGAAGTGACCGCCATATGACGAACCGTGACAGTGGAAAAAGATCCCACTAACCTCTTCTTCCGGGACACACCGTCGGTAGGGACCATCCGAGCACAACTTGTAGAGGAACGGCTCATCCCAATAGAACCGAGTGACATCATGGAAGAACTTCTTCCTCTTGTACCCTTATAACCTCGGCGGCTCTCTTCCGCAAGCTAAGTAGTTAACCAAATCCGCGTACCAAGGTAGCTTGCCATCTTCCAAACCACTTGCATCCTCAAGACTCTTCGTGGCCTCTATCCCTTTTCTCAAGACACTCACCAACATAAGACTTTCTTCGGGAAGTTTGTCGTCGATTGGGACAAGGTCTTCGATTCTCAATCTAGACAAGTGGTCCGCCACTGCATTTTCAATGCCTTTCTTGTCTACGATCTCCATGTCAAACTCTTGCAAGAGCAAAATCCACAGGAGAAGTCTCGGCTTGGTGTCTTTCTTGGCATGTATGTACCTCAAAGCCGCGTGATCCATGTAGACTACTATCTTCGAGCCAACCACATACGAACGGAATTTCTCCATAGCAAACACCACCGCTAACAACTCCTTTTCCGTCGTCGCATACCTCGCTTGAGTGTCATCCAACGTTCTACTTGCATAGTAGATGACTTTGACCTTCTTGTCTTTCTTTTGGCCTAAAACCGCTCCAACCGCGAAGTCACTCGCGTCACACATAATCTCAAATGGTAGATCCCAATCCGGAGCTTCGACAATTGGAGCACTAACCAAGGCCTTTTTAATCTCCAAAAACGCCTCTAAGCATTCCTCATCAAGGTTAAACTCAACGTCTTTGCAAAGGAGCCTAGTGAGAGGCCTTGTGATCCTTGAAAAATCCTTGATGAAGCGACGGTAGAAACCCGCGTGACCCAAGAAACTTCAGACATCTTTCACCGTCTTTGGCGGTTCCAAACTCTCAATCTTGGCCTTGTCCACTTCAATACCCCTTTCTGAGATCTTGTGTCCTAGCACGATGCCTTCCTACACCATAAAGTGGCATTTCTCCCAATTCAACACCAAGTTTGTCTCCTCGCACCTCGTTAGCACACTACAAAGATTGGACAAACAAGAAGAAAACGAGGAGCCATAGACCGAGAAGTCGTCCATAAAGACCTCGACTATTTCCTCAATTAAATCCGAAAATATCGACATCATGCAGCTTCGAAATGTGGCGGGTGCGTTACATAGTCCAAATGGCATCCTTCGATAAGCAAAGGTGCCATAAGGACATGTAAATGTCGTCTTTTCTTGGTCGTTCGGGTGAATGGGAATTTGAAAGAGTCCCGAATAACCATTTAAAAAGCAATAGAACGGGTGATTAGCAAGTCTTTCAAGCATTTGATCAATGAACGGGAGAGGAAAGTGGTCTTTCCTAGTGGTGGAGTTAAGTTTTCGGTAATCAATGCACATCCTATGACCGGTGATAGTCCTAGTAGGTATTAATTCATCTTTTTCGTTCTTTACCACCGTGATTCCACCCTTTTTAGGCACCACATGAACCGGGGATACCCACGCACTATCGGAGATAGGATAGATAACCCCCGCATCTAAGAGCTTAAGAATCTCTTTCTTAACCACCTCTTTCAAATTAGGATTCAACCTACGTTGGTGTTCAATAGAAGTCATCGATTCGCTCTCTAGATGGATCCTATGTGTGCAAAGAGATGGAGAGATACCCTTAATATCACTTAGAGAGTATCCAATTTTCCTTCTAAATTTCCTTAATTCTTTCAAGAGTGTGCCAATTTCATCTTCATTAAGCTCATCATTGACTATCACCGGGTAAGACTCATTGGGACCTAAGAAAGCGTACCTTAGCCCTTTAGGGAGCGGTTTGAGGTCCACCTTAGGCGCCTTGAGCTCACTCCAATCGTCACCTGATATATCATGGTTTTTACCCCTTTTAAGCCATGATATATGTCCGTTTTGTAGAGTCTTTCTACTATTTTGCAGTGTTTTAGAGTCTTTTACATGTTTTAGCACGTTTGGAGCATAATTGGAGATATTGGAGCTTTCTGGAGCATTTTGGAGCAAAATAGAGATCATATAGCTGAGAAGTCGATTTGAAGCCTGAGTGTCGATCGATACTACTTTAGTATCGGTCGATACTCACTACAGCAAGACACGAGGCGCGACTTTAAATGAAGAATTGAAGGACTTCCCACGAGGCGCGATGGATTGAGCTCAAATATTGCTACAAGACAGATCTATGGATTAGATTTCATTTGGAAGTGGTTTGAGGCCATTCCAACGGTGCGATCAAAAGTTATGTCAGTTTTCGTGAAGACAGTCCAGTCTGGTGAGCAGTGACTAGTGTCGGTCGATACTACCTTAGTGTCGGTCGATACTCACTGCAGGAAAACAGGAAACGCGACTTTTTACAAGTCTGGAGAGTTTGCACCTTGGTCCAGAAGTTTTTAATAATTACAAGAAGCCCCAAAACGTGTTTTAGCATTATAATTAGGTTTTTCACCCACTTTTGTGAGCTAAGCTTTATTTTACTTTTGTTCTGATTGAGAGAGATTGTTTTAGGGATTTTGGGGAGCTAACTCTGAACCCCTTTGGTTTCTAATTGATTTCTTTTATGCAATTCTATTCAATCATGATTTATGTTCCATTGATCATGTCTGAGTAGTTCTCTTGTTAGGTTCAGGGTTCTCATAAGGGTTTTCTCTGAATGTTAGGTTAATTGAATGATTAGGATTCACCATCTGAATAAGTTCTTCGCTTTAGGTTGTTCTCATAGCTAATTCTAGGTTGACGAATCTGGAATTTAGATCTTAGGATAATTGGTTAGGCACGAGAGTGCGATTAATTACCTGACAGAACCTAGGTGAGCAAAATAACTATTCGCAAAGAGATTTGGTTTAGTTGTTTTGTGAACAAATCGAACTTGAACTAAATGCTGGTTTAGACTTTAGGATTCGCAAAGAGATTTGGAATACTAGGATTTAGACTTAGATAGTTTTCGCAACGAGAGTTGGTTAGCTATACTTTAGTGATTTGAGTTCAAGAACCGCGCTAAAACTGAATAATGTTAGTTAGTTTATCTACTTTCATTGAATTCTTGAGAAATACCCTGAGCCTATCCTCTTTCCCATTGATTCACAACTTGTTTACTTTACGCACTTGCATTTAATTTCATTGTTTGGTTTAGCTTAATTCAGATCTATATAATATATTGCGTGAATTCTGGAGTCCTTGTGTTCGACCCTTACATATACTACAACAACTGCTTTAGTACTTATAGGGTATTAATTTGAGCCATATCAAATTTGGCGCCATTGCCGAGGACTCAATTTCGCCATTAGATTTTAGTGAAGAATTTCGACTAAATCGTCGAGTATCGATCGACACCCTTGTGGTATCGGTCGACACTCGTCGCGTTTTTTTATTTTTAATTTTTGTTACTTACGTGCTTTAACTTTTGTGTTTCAGGTGTATGCCTAATTGCGAAACCATAAGAAACAAGAGCACTCAGCTAGTTAATCTTTCACTTGAGGAACTAGCACTTTTGGAACGCACAAACAGGAAAGCAAAGACACCAGCAGAGATGAACAATCCATTGGTTTTGATTCGTGATGAAGCTGGAGCTTTGAGAGACCAAGAGGGTCAATTGTAAAATGAGAGGGGACAGCGACTTGATGGAGAGGGAAACATCATAATCCCTCCCATAGCTGTCGATGAGATTGCTGCGCGAGCTGCGCGCAATAACGAGGTGAATGATGGGAATGCTGTGGTTAATCGTCCCAAGACGCTTGGAGAGTACAACAAGCCTGATCAGTTCTATGCCAATCGATCAGCAATTCGCCCACCTGCTTTCCAGAGGAATGACTTTGAGCTGAAACCCGCATACTTTACTCTTGTGGGTCAGCATCTTTTTCATGGTCTTCCTCATGAACACCCCATGGATCATATTGAGAGGTTTGAGGACTTGGTCACTAGCATGAAGTATAATGGAGTGTCCAACGATTACCTTCTCTGTAAGCTCTTCCCACACTCTCTTGGTGGNTGGAACGCACAAACCGGAAAGCAAAGACACCAGCAGAGATGAACAATCCATTGGTTTTGATTCGTGATGAAGCTGGAGCTTTGAGAGACCAAGAGGGTCAATTGTAAAATGAGAGGGGACAGCGACTTGATGGAGAGGGAAACATCATAATCCCTCCCATAGCTGTCGATGAGATTGCTGCGCGAGCTGCGCGCAATAACGAGGTGAATGATGGGAATGCTGTGGTTAATCGTCCCAAGACGCTTGGAGAGTACAACAGGCCTGATCAGTTCTATGCCAATCGATCAGCAATTCGCCCACCTGCTTTCCAGAGGAATGACTTTGAGCTGAAACCCGCATACTTTACTCTTGTGGGTCAGCATCTTTTTCATGGTCTTCCTCATGAACACCCCATGGATCATATTGAGAGGTTTGAGGACTTGGTCACTAGCATGAAGTATAATGGAGTGCCCAACGATTACCTTCTCTGTAAGCTCTTCCCACACTCTCTTGGTGGAGATGCAGCTTATTGGCTTAAGCAGTTACCCCCTGGATCACTGACTACATGGGAAGAGACGAAGAACGCGTTCCTGATCAACTTTTATGATGATGCAAGATCCGAAGAGCTCAGGAACAAGATTTCCCAGTTTTCTCAGGGAACGACTGAGGCATTTAAGGCTGCTTGGATCAGATTCATGTCATATCAGAGAGATTGTCCACATCACGGGTTCACTAAGGTTCAGTTGTTGGGTATCTTCTTCAGAAGGATTGATTGGAGGTATCAGATGGCTTTGGATGCTGCGAGTAATGGTAATTTCAACACCAGGTATCCAGACGATGCTTATGTGCTGATTGAGAACTTGGCGTCTAGCAATAGCACCAAGAATGCAGACTTTGAGCGGAAGAAGCAGGCTGCGAATTTGGATGGATCACAGATTGCTGAGGTTCAAGCCAAGCTGGATTCAGTGCACATGGGTAAGACGAAAGTTGTTCACTTTGCTGATAAGGATGAAGTGAAAGATGTTAACTACATAGGTGGTGTTGGATTTCAAAGTCAAAGATATCAATACCCACCTCACCCACCCAACACTCCAGAGA
>PKMM01019983.1:11610-40169 GCA_002933915.1 Eutrema heterophyllum
ACTAACTCCCGTTGAATTCAAATGTTCTAAGCATGCTTTTCTAGTTCGATTTGATAAGTTCACAAGAACGCCTTAACATCAACTCCCGTTGGATAAGGACGTTTTGCTCATCTAGGATAATTCCGACATCTAGACAAACACTCCCGTGCGCTAGATAACCTAAGATCATGAACTAAGTGATCAGTTTAATTCAAGCAATAAGAACACCCTAGACGAAGAATCCACCGAATAAATCCCCGTTTAATCTATCCTAAACCGTTAAATCATGAAATCCCTCAACACCCTTGACTTAACTAAGAAACTACTCACTCATAATTGCAGAACAAATACAGAGAGATGATGAAGAACACATGATTAACAAAAACAGAAATAGAAGAGAGATTAAGAAAACTTCTCCAATATGTAAAATCAAATGTTTGCTTTCCAAGCTTACAAATCACCAAGATCAAAGAGAGTAGTACAAAGACAAGTTTTTATGATACACCTCGGATTTCAGCCCTTATTTTCGAGTTTTGGGCGTCAAAAAGAAAGAGAAGTTTGGTAAAATAGTAAGAAACACGTTTTTAACACTATTAACAGAGGTTGGATCGATCGATCCCATCTTTTTAAGAGATCGATCGGTCTGCATCAATCAGAGCTCGATCCAGCAATTGTTCGATTTTGTGGATCGATCGATCCAGTGAGGTGGATCGATCGATCCTATCTTTTTCTGCTCGGTTTCGCCGTTTTCCATTCTAGGCCTCCGGACTCCGTCCCGAAATGCTTTTACACCTGAAATGACTCCTAGAAGATTAAAACACTCGAAAAAGACTCGATTATGTACAAAAAGCGCGAATTGGAAAACGTCAAAAACGCAACACATCATAGCTGTTGTCGGAAGCAAGAGCAGTGGCAAGTCCAGCGTCCTCAAAGCACTCGTCGGCCGAGACTTTCTCCCTCGGGGGAATGATATATGCACGCGTCGCCCTCTCGTTCTCCAGCTCCTCCAGACGAAGCGCCGGTCTAATGCCCAATTTGATTTTCGGCTCTTTCTCTCTTGAGACTCGTCGGCTGCCTCTCTCGAATATATATATATATATGTTAATATGAAAGTTTGCGTTCAACGAATTCGTTAGTGCACTAAATAAAAACTTAGATTTACATCTAGATGTCTATATAATACAATAATACATAAGCTAACATGCAACGATTGAGTTACTATGATAAATATAAAGTTGGCGATTCATTTAAATGTTTATATGTACAATAAATATTTTAACATGTGCAAGACTATTGTTAGCAATCTAACATGTTTGATATCACGATAAATATAAATTTAGCTGTTAATATAAAAGTTAGTGTTCAACGATTTAGTTAGTGCACTAAATAAAAACTTTGATTTACATCTAGATGTCTATATGATACAATAATACAAAAGCTAACATGCAACGATTGAGTTACCATGTTAAACATAAAGTTGGTTATTCATTTAAATGTTTACATGGCACAATAAATAGTTTAACATGTGCAAGACTATTGTTAGCAATCTAACATGTTTAATATCACGATAAAAATAAAATTAGATGTAAATATAATGTTTATACGTAATACAACAATTGGTAACACATTACAAAAAATTGTAATAATTTACAATAATAACCATAGTGGCCGACGTTGGCGCCGTCATCGTCACCGGAACCATTGGTATATGGATCTCATTAGATTGCTATCGGTAAAAATAATATGTTTTGTGTTCGAAGTTTTATAAGAAAAATCAAGAAACCATATGTTAGCATGTTACAAAAATATATAACATTGTTAAATATAATATTGTTAAATATAAAGTTAACGATACAGAAGTCGGTTTCTCGTCACACTAAATCAAAAGCAAAAATGTCAAAACTTTTCCCTACAGTGATTTATTCCATATGTCACATCAATGTTTTTTTGTTTTTCATGGTTATATAGCTAATTGACTCTTTTTTTAGTTTTGTTTTTTTTTCCATTTTCGTTTTCTTATTTCTCAGTTTTCATTTATAATTTTAATCGCTTTCTTGTTCTCTTTCTTTTTGTTTGTGTGGAACTGGTCTTCTGAGTGATAGTGGGAAACCACTCGACACAGACATGTTATCTCGTTTGGGAAATAGTCTAAATGAACACATATATTTGACTTTTCAAATACTATAGAAAGTTTATCAATTCCTAACAAAATGTATGTTCTTATAAAACCTATGGTAAATTACACACACACACATATATATATATATATACAGAACGTGTGCTTAGTTTTACACGTTATACGGATAATATAAATGATGATTTTACATTTAAATGATGATAAAAAATTATCATTTTGTTAGGAATTGATAAATAGTATTCGAAAAGTCAAATATATGTATTTGAAAAGTCAAATATATGTTCTTATACGGATAATATAAATAATAATAAAAAATTAAAAAGCCGTGACTTGCGGAGAGAAAAAGAAAAAGGCGATCGTGAGTGCGATTTTGAGCTACAGTAACTGAAGATTTTTCTTCGCCTGATCTCAGGCAAATACGTCCATGGCGGCGCCGGAGCAGATGGCTCCTCCGCCAGAGGAGAAATTGAAGAAGACTGAGGGGATCGAGAAGAAGATTTGGGGTTTCAGAGTACAGGTTCTCGAAAAGAATTATCGGGATCGATGTCGATCTCGGAAACTAAGACTCTGCCGTCTAAGGAGGTGGAGGATCAGTCAAGTACGCTAATTCAGCAAGACAAGAAAGCATCATATGCAAATATCGTTAAAAACAAGCCAACACTCTCAAATCACGAAGTCCAAGTCGATATCGTCGACGGTACAGCCATGGTGGAAGTGCCGGATGAAATTCTGCTGAATTCTGTTTCATTATGGGACGATCTATTGAAGGGAAAGTTTCTATCTACGGCTCCACACGTTGCAAAAATACATGTTATTGTCAACAAGATTTGGTCTCTTCGAAACAAATCTATAAGAATTGTTGTTTTTGTAGTAAACGCTACTACGGTGAAGTTCAGAATAAAGGATGCAGCTACCCGAGCAAGGGTTCTTCGAAGAGGGATGTGGAACATTGCGGACGTCCTTATGATCACATCAAAATGGGCGCCAGCTTCAGAAGATGAAGAAGAAGAGCCAGAAATCAAGGTAATCGCGATGTGGATTACTCTAAAAAATGTTCCACACAAGTTGTTCTCATGGGAAGGTTTGGGTTTCATCGCAAGTGCAGTGGGTAAACCAGTTTGCTAGCTTGCACCCTGATACGGAGTTGTGTACTAATTTCGAGGAGGCCAAAGTCTTTGTTGAGGCAAATATGACAAAGGAGCTCCCGAAGACCTATCATTACAAATCGAAGAAGGGGGTTGATCGATAAGGGGGTTGATCGATAAGGGGGTTGATGCAGTCGTGGAATTCATTTACCCCTGGCTGCCATCTAGATGCTATGTTTGTTCTAAATGGGGTCATGTAGAAACAGCCTGCGTTACGAAAGGCAGAGGTAAGAAGATAATACTCCAGTCTAAGAAAAATCATCAAAAGAAAACTGATGAAACCGTAGAGAAAGAAGTGAAAAACAGAGCATTGGAACACTGTCCGTTAGAAGAAGAAGGAAGGAAATCTGTAGAGATGCAGCCGGGATCTATCCCAAGCAAAGATAGCAACATCATTGCAGCTCCTTGCGAGGTCTCTGGTGTCCAAGGTGAAGCGGTAAACGAGGTGGAGAATAGGTTACCCCAGGAGGAGTTAGCGAAAAACTCAGAAGTAACATCGGTATTGACTGATCAAAAGGCGAAATCAGATACTAAAAAAGACGAAGAAGAGGGAGCTTGGTCTACTGTATCTCCGGGGAAACAAGGAAGATCAGGGGAACGATCCCAAACCAGTGGAAAAATATTAGCATCGCTTTCAAAATATGCCATTCTCAATTCGGAGGAGTTTAATCAAGACAGAGAGGAAGAGGAAAAGGAAGAAGGGGAGTTCAAGCAGAACAAAAAAGCTGTCCTTGGGGGAGATGAAGAGGAACATAATGAAAGGGAGAAAAAACAAATAGAAAAGGTTGAAACGGGAAAAGAAAGCCGGAGAACAGAGTATTCGTACATCTCTTCGCTCTACAAAAGGCATAAACAAGAACACATCTAACTCTCTCGCCTTGCACACAAAGGACCAGATCCAAACTGTGCCAGGTAGAAAGAAAGTTAACCCCAAGAAATAATATATGTCGAGCTTCTTCTAGAATGTTCGTGGTCTAAACAAATTTAATAAACATTATGTGATAAGAAGTTGAGTGAATGGAGGAAGGTTTGAGTTTGGGGACTTTTGGAAACAAGGGTAAAGGAGGCTAAAGTTCATAAGGTCTATGATTCAATTTTTTTAGGATTGGTCGATCTTAACCAATTACGAGTTTAATCGACGGGGGAGAATCTGGGTGGTTTGGAAGAATAATGTTCGGGTTACTCCGTTTTTTTAAAGCGGTCAACTAGTAATGTGTTCGGTTAAGTTGGAAGGAAGAGACGAGGAGTTTTTATGCTCTTTTATCTAAGCTTCTAATTTCAGTGAAGATCGGAAGGAGTTATGGAGTGATTTGAGAAACCATCAAAACTCTCTAATAATCAGAAATAAACCGTGGATCATACAAGAGGATTTTAATGAAACTCTAGACATGGAGGAACATTCAAACTCTGAGAATGCACAAGTCACAGGGGGAATGAGAGATTTCCAAGACGTGGTTCGCTACTGTTCCTTAGTGGATATGGCGTACCAAGGACCATTGTTCACATGGTGTAACAAATGGGAAGATGGCTTGGTTTCTAAGAAGCTTGATCGCGTTCTTGTCAATGAGGTTTCGCAGCAAGTTTTTCCCCACTCTTTTAACGTGTTTGAAGCAGGTGGTTGTTCATATCATCTTCGTTGCAGAATCAGTTTGGAGTCGGAGATTGAAATGATAAACAAGCCTTTTAAATTTGTTAATGCGGTGTTCGAGATGGCAGAGTTTGAACCGATGGTTAGCAAATATTGGAGTGACACAGCTTCGATTTTCCTATCAACTTCTTCCTTATTCCGGTTCTCAAAGAAACTCAAGTCTTTGAAACCCAACATAAGGGCCTTGTCAAAAGAGAAACTGGGAAATTTGTCGAAGAGAGCAAAGAAGGCTTATGTAGCCCTCTGCGAAAAACAAGAATATAATTTAGCAAATCCCTCTACGGAGGCTATGGAGGCAGGGAACTCGGCGTATGAGAGATGGGAATTGGTATCGGGTTTGGAGGAAAAATTCCTTAAGCAAAGATCCAAAACGCATTGGTTAAAGGTTGGTGATGGGAATAACAGAACTTTTCATAGAGCGGTGTCTACAAGAGCAGCATTAAACACAATAAGGGAGATTAATTGTACGGATGGAAGAGTGGTCGTTCAGAAAGACAAGATCAAAACAGAGGCGAAATTTTTTTCCAGAGAATTCTTGCAACATAAACCAGAAGACTATAACGGAATTTCGGTGGAGAGACTCCAAAATCTGTTATCTTTCCGAGTTTCAGAAGTTGATGCTTGTGCTCTAACTAAAACAGTTTCAGATGAGGAGATAAGAAAAGTGCTCTTTGGAATGCCAAACGATAAGTCCCCAGGACCAGATGGATACACTACCGACTTCTACAAAGGGGTTTGGCACATCTTTGGTAAGGAGTTTACCATCGCTATTCAATCTTTCTTTGAAAAGGGATTCTTGCCAAAAGGGATCAATTCAACTATCCTAGCACTCATTCCGAAAACAACAGGAGCGACAGAGATGAAAGACTACCGTCCCATATCTTGCTGCAATGTAATCTACAAAGTTATCTCTAAGCTTATTGCAAACCGGTTAAAAGGAATACTGCCTAAGTTCATCACAGCGAACCAGTCTGCATTCGTTTCAGATAGGCTATTAATCGAGAATCTGTTACTAGCAACAGAGCTGGTACGTGATTATCATAAAGACGGGATCTCAAAGAGGTGTGCAATCAAAATTGATATCTCGAAGGCGTTTGACACCGTACAATGGTCCTTCCTGACCAACACGTTAATGGCTTTGAACTTCCCTCCAAAATTCATTCATTAGATTTCTCTGTGTGTGACAACAACGTCTTTCTCGGTTCAAGTAAATGGTGAGTTAGCGGGTTTCTTTAGAAGTGAAAGGGGCCTCCGACAAGGTTGTTCCTAGTCACCATACCTCTTCGTAATAAGTATGGATGTCCTCTTAAAGCTTTTGGATCAGGCAGCAAGTGCTAGAAAATTCGGATATCATCCTAAATGCAAAAACCTTGGTATAACTCACCTTAGTTTCGCTGATGATCTGATGGTATTGACAGATGGAAAAGCTCGATCAGTCGAAGGCATCATCCAGATTTTTGATGAGTTCGCAAAAATTTATGGGTTAAAAATAAGTATGCAGAAATCTACGATGTACCTCGCTGGCTTTACAGATACCGCTCGACAAAACATGGTAGCTCGTTTCCCTTTCGAGCCAGGTCAGTTGCCCGTTCGTTATTTAGGCTTACGCCTATTAACAAAGAGAATGTCGTCAAATGATTACTTACCTTTGTTGGAGAAAATCATGAAACGAACTAGTACTTGGACTGCTCGTTTCTTGTCATTCGCAGGTCGAGTGCAGTTGATCAGCTCTGTCCTAATAAGTATCACAAATTTTTTGGTTGTCGGCTTTTCGACTTCCAAGTGAATGTATTCGGGAAATTGAAAAGCTATGATCGGCGTTCTTATGGTCAAGACCTGATCTGAACCCAAAGAAAGCAAAAATCGATTGGGACATTGTAAGCAAGCGTAAAGACGAAGGAGGTTTGGGTTTAAGACCACTCAAAGAATATAATGTTGTTTGCTGCCTTAAACTGATATGGAGAATACTCTCCTCTCCATCATCGATGTGGGTTCAATGGATTCAACAGAATTTGTTAAAAAAAGATGTATTCTTGTTGGCAAGTCTTCCACAATTTTAGGATCTTGGATATGGAAAAAGTTGCTGAAGTATAGAGATCTTGCGAATGATTTCTTTATGAAAGACATCGGAAACGGACAATCAACATCCTTCTGGTATGACAGATGGTTAAACCTGGGCTGCCTTCTCGATATAACAGGAGTGAGAGGAGTTATAGACAAGGGTATACCATTGAGTGCAACTGTTGAGTACGCATGGACGCATCGAAGAAGACGACGGCATCGTTCAGAAAATTTGAAAAAAATAGAAGAAAATCTGGAGGTGGAAAGACAAAGAACACCGATAAGTGAGGATGTAGCACTATGGAGATCGGACCATGATAAGTTCACACCGACTTTTAATGCAAAGAAAACGTGGCTGCTTATTCGAAAGACTCATAATCTTGTGGATTGGCACAAAGGGGTCTGGTTCCCTCACTCGACTCCAAAATTTGGTTTTGTAACATGGTTATCGATGCATAATCGGCTAGCAACGGGAAATCGTATGTTAACTTGGAATGTGGGGGTAAACCCCAGCTGTGTGCTTTGCAATGGGCAGATGGAAACCAGATCTCACCTATTTTTCTCATGTAATTATGCGAAGATAGTGTGGACAAGGTTGACTAGAGGCCTTCTTGATTCACGTTCATCATCTCAATGGGATTTTCTCATCAATGTCATGCATGAAAGAAGAAAGCATGGGGAGAACAAAATGGTTTATCACAAGGTACGTTTTTCAATGCACTATCTATGGCATTTGGAAGGAACGGAATAATAGGAAGCATGGGGAAAAACCAACTCTGGCACAATCACTTATCAAGATCATCGACAAACAAGTACGTAACATGCTTTTATCGATTCGAGCACGAGGAAATCGCAACTATGACGACTGTTTGCAATTCTGGTTTGCCACAAGAATATAGTTCGAATCTCTTTCTTCCTATTTCAAACTTAAGCTTGATGTAACACTAGATGTAAAAACGTTTTTTTTTTTTATGGAATAAATTTTACATTTTTTCAAAAAAAAGTTCTTACATAATTTGTCGTTCAATAGTTTTTTTTTTGGCTTATACAAACCACTAGGTTACATGTTCTCTCGTAATGATAATCAAAGTTATAGTTTAAATTTTAAATTGTGATAATTTTATCATGGTACAAATTTACTTTTAATTTTGTTCTTAGGTTTATGTTGTCTCATGACCCAATATAAGGCTATGTGCGTGGCGTATAAATGCTTTTAACACAAATTGTGGAAGCATACCGGTGATAAATTCAAACACAAATTCAGCTCCAAAGAAACGTGGAAGCTCACTCCTATAACGCAACCAATGAAGGAATTGTATAAGGGTGTATGGTTCTCACATGGCACGCCCAAATACTCATTATTACATGGTTCACAACACACAATAGACTCTCGACGGGTGACCAAATGCTCTCTTGGAATGTAGGAGCCTGCGTATCATGCATATTTTGTCAGGAGCCCGTCAAAACTCAGGACCATCTTGATATGATTCTCCCAATTTCAGCACTTCAAGGGCAGTAGCTTGGATAACCCTCGATTCCAAATTGGCTCGCGGAGAAGGATGATAAGGCGTGAGAACAAGTCTCGAAGATCCTTATGCCCCAAACTTGACTTAAAACGATCCAAAAGAAATAAGGCGGTGGAACTTCAGAAGGTAGAACTCGCGGAGTAAGATGACAAGGCGTGAGATCGAGATCCCAAAAATCCTTGTGCCCTAGACTCGACTTAGAACGCTTCTACAAACCTTAGTCGTCGACTGGTATCGTCAAGAGGGATGAAGAACTCTTGATAAACCGAAGAGATTATTTGGCTAACCACCAAGTAATCGAAAAGTTCTACAAGAACAAAGGAGATTTCACTCTCACTCTCTAAGAAACGATTTTGATTGATAAAAGATGAATTAATTTTCTCAAAGAGATTGCATGGTTTATATAGGAAATAATTGTGGGGAAAACAAGGAAAAATGAGGAAAACAAGACCTCGAAAAAGAGCAAAGACTAATTACTTGGACTAACTCTTTGACTACTTTGACTCTCTTAACTACTTGTTTGAATGACCCTTGAAGTCCTTGGTCGAAAATGACTCTTTTCTCCATGGATTGAAGTTGGGCCAAAAGAAGATGTAAGCCCATTGCCTCATTAAAACCCCTCATGGAAAACCCATTGGGACAAAACCATGAGTAGGAAAAAGAGTACAACAAACTCACACCACGGGCCGAACCTCATTTTCCATGTTGCGCTGAAAACGGGGTGTGGGTGTTGACCTTTCTCCACGGACCAAATGTCCTTGAGTAGGCCGCGGACAACTCCATTTAGCTTCCGTGACATTGCCCTCGTTATCGGACCTTCGGGTTGAAGTGCTGCGTCTTCTTGTCCGTCCTCGTCCGTAGCCATTATCATATCATTCCCCTCCTCTTGAAAAGGATTTGTCCTCAAATTAGGTTCATCTGCAACAAAGGGGATTAAATCAGAAATGTTGAAGCTCGGACTAACTCGATACTTACCTTGAAGATCAACTTTGTATGTATTATCGTTGATCCGCTCCAAGATCTGAAATGGACCATCGGTTCTGGGCAAGAGTTTGGACTTTCTTTCATCGGGAAAACGTTCCTTCCTTAGGTGTATCCAAACGAGATCGCCTGGCTCAAAGGTTTTCTTGCGACGTCCCTTGTTAGCATTCTTGCAGTATTGCTCAGTTTTCTTCTCAATGTTCTGCTTTGCCTTCTCATGCATCTGCTTAACCAACTCGGATTTCTTTTTCCCATCAAGGCTTATACGCTCACTCAAAGGTAAAGGCATTAGGTCCAAAGGTGTCAAAGGATTAAAACCATAAACCAATTGAAAAGGAGAATACTTAGTCGCGGAATGAACATCATGGTTATAAGCAAATTCTACATGAGGCAAACAATCTTCCCAAGACTTAATGTTCTTTTTAATGATTGCTCACAAGAGAGTAGACAAAGTCCTATTAACTACCTCAGTTTGCCCATCGGTTTGCGGATGACAAGTAGTTAAGAACAAAAGTCTAGTTCCTAATTTAGACAACAAGATCTTCCAAAAGTAGTTCAAAAACTTAGTGTCCCTGTCCGAAACTATTGTCCTAGGCCTGCCATGCAAACGAACCACATCCCTAAAGAACAACTCGGCTACATGAGATGCATCGTCGGTTTTATGACAAGGTATAAAATGAGCAATTTTTGAAAACATGTCAACTACCACAAAAACCGAATCTCTACCATGTCTAGTCCTAGGCAATCCTAGCACAAAGTCCATTGAGATATATGTCCATGGTTCTGTAGGAATTGGCAAAGGAAAATACAAACCTTGCGCTTGAACTTTGGATTTGGCTTGCTTGCAAGTGGTGCATCGACCACAAATCCTCTCCACGTCTCGCTTCATGTGTGGCCAAAAGAAGTGATCTTGCATGATGCTCAAAGTCTTGGCTACGCCAAAGTGTCTCATTAGGCCACCTCCATGTGCTTCCCTAACAAAAAGATCCCTCAAAGAATAGTTAGGCACACATAAGCGGTTTTCATAAAATAGAAATCCTTCATGTCGAAAGTATTTCCCAAAAGCAAATTTTTCACAAGCTTTGAATATTTCCTGGAATTCAACATCGGTGGCATACATCTCCTTGGATTGCTCAAAGCCCAGCAACTTAGCATCGAGAGTAGAGATAAGAGTATACCTTCGGGATAGTGCATCGGCAACAACGTTGTCCTTACCTTGTTTGTATTGAATGACATATGGAAATGTCTCAATGAATTCAACCCACCGAGCATGGCGCTTGTTCAAATTTTGTTGTCCCTTCAAATGCTTGAGAGACTCATGGTCGGTGTGGATTACAAACTCCTTTGGCCAAAGATAATGTTGCCACGTTTGGAGCGCGCGACCCAAAGCGTACAATTCCTTGTCGTAGGTCGGATAGTTCAAGGTTGCTCCTCCAAGTTTCTCACTGAAGTATGCGATTGGCCTCTTCTCTTGCATGAGCACAGCTCCAATACCTACACCAGAAGCATCGCATACTTCAGTGATACCACTTGATACGATTCTCCCAATTTTGACACTACAAAGGCGGTAGCTTGGATAATCCTCGACTCCAAATTGGCTCGCGGAGAAGGATGATAAGGCGTGAGAACAAGTCTCGAAGATACTTATGCCCCAAACTCGACTTAAAACGATCCAAAAGAAATAAGGCGGTGGAACTTCGGAAGGTAGAACTCGCGGAGTAAGATGACAAGGCGTGAGATCGAGATCCCGAAAATCCTTGTGCCCTAGACTCAACTTAGAACGCTTCTACAAACCTTAGTCGACGACTGGTATAGTCAAGAGGGATGAAGAACTCTTGATAAACCGAAGAGATTATTTGGCTAACCACCATGTAATCGAAAAGTTCTAAAAGAACAAAGGAGATTTCACTCTCACTCTCTAAGAAACGATTTTGATTGATAAAAGATGAATTAATTTTCTCAAAGAGATTACATGGTTTATATAGGAAATAAATGTGGGGAAAACAAGGAAAAATGAGGAAAACAAGACCTCGAAAAAGAGCAAAGACTAATTAAATACTTGGACTAACTCTTTGACTACTTTGACTCTCTTAACTACTTGTTTGAATGACCCTTGAAGTCCTTGGTCGAAAATGACTCTTTGTCTCCATGGATTGAAGTTGGGCCAAAAGAAGATGTAAGCCCATTGCCTCATTAAAACCCCTCATGGAAAACCCATTGGGACAAAACCATGAGTAGGAAAAAGAGTACAACAAACTCACACCACGGGCCGAACCTCATTGTCCATGTTGCGCTTGGATCATGTTGAAAACGGGGTGTGGGTGTTGACCTTTCTCCACGGACCAAATGTCCTTGAGTAGGCCGCGGACAGCTCCATTTAGCTTCCGTGACATTGCCCTCGTTATCGGACCTTCGGGTTGAAGTGCTGCGTCTTCTTGTCCGTCCTCGTCCGTAACCATTATCTTATCACATCTTTTCTTCAACTGTAGGTACTTGGCGGAGATATGGATAGGTCTCACCCAAAATCTTATGGCTTCGCGCAGTTTACTACTCATTGGGATGGCATTCTCGCGCTCTTAATCGATGATACGCAAGACAAGATTCACCTCTTCCTTTTGCGATACGTATTTCAGAGTACAATATACACCATATGGCGGGAAAGAAATGTTAGGAAACATGGTGAAGATCCTATCCTTCCTTCTCAACAAGTGAAGATCATTGACAAACAAGCTCGAAATAGATTGCTGACTATTTGAAGCAAAGATGACGCAAGATACGACCAAGGCATGNTAGTCGACGACTGGTATAGTCAAGAGGGATGAAGAACTCTTGATAAACCGAAGAGATTATTTGGCTAACCACCATGTAATCGAAAAGTTCTAAAAGAACAAAGGAGATTTCACTCTCACTCTCTAAGAAACAATTTTGATTGATAAAAGATGAATTAATTTTCTCAAAGAGATTACATGGTTTATATAGGAAATAAATGTGGGGAAAACAAGGAAAAATGAGGAAAACAAGACTTCGAAAAAGAGCAAAGACTAATTAAATATTTGGACTAACTCTTTGACTACTTTGACTCTCTTAACTACTTGTTTGAATGACCCTTGAAGTCCTTGGTCGAAAATGACTCTTTGTCTCCATGGATTGAAGTTGGGCCAAAAGAAGATGTAAGCCCATTGCCTCATTAAAACCCCTCATGGAAAACCCATTGGGACAAAACCATGAGTAGGAAAAAGAGTACAATAAACTCACACCACGGGCCGAACCTCATTGTCCATGTTGCGCTTGGATCATGTTGAAAACGGGGTGTGGGTGTTGACCTTTCTCCACGGACCAAATGTCCTTGAGTAGGCCGCGGACAGCTCCATTTAGCTTCCGTGACATTGCCCTCGTTATCGGACCTTCGGGTTGAAGTGCTGCGTCTTCTTGTCCGTCCTCGTCCGTAACCATTATCTTATCACATCTTTTCTTCAACTGTAGGTACTTGGCGGAGATATGGATAGGTCTCACCCAAAATCTTATGGCTTCGCGCAGTTTACTACTCATTGGGATGGCATTCTCGCGCTCTTAATCGATGATACGCAAGACAAGATTCACCTCTTCCTTTTGCGATACGTATTTTAGAGTACAATATACACCATATGGCGGGAAAGAAATGTTAGGAAACATGGTGAAGATCCTATCCTTCCTTCTCAACAAGTGAAGATCATTGACAAACAAGCTCGAAATAGATTGCTGACTATTTGAAGCAAAGGTGACGCAAGATACGACCAAGGCATGGAGACTTAGTTTGCAACAAGATAATTGTAATAGATTTGGATTCAGAAAAGCTTAAACTTCAATAGCATTCATGGTACAAAAAACGTTTTTTTCTGTTAGGATTAATTTTATATTCAATTCAAAAAAAGTATATATGCTTTTAAAGTATTTGCTAAACTCTAATAGTTCTATAATATTTGAATTAGTCCGCACTGCTATATAAGCAATTGAAGAATATTTCATCATATTATAATAGGATATACTCTACAACATGGTATTTGTTTACACTATTGGTGACCAAATTGACGTATATACTAACATTACACGAGAAATGACATACATGATATCTTATATTTCTATAATATTGTAACATGAGAAAATGTCGTGTATTTTGAAACTTGAATATCTTTGTCTTGCTTCACATTTTTCAAGACAAGCCAGGACGAGACTAGCTTCTCTCGAAAATGTCTTCCGGAAGGTTGCAAAGAACGATAGAGAACCCAACTCTTGAGCTCAAAATCATATCAGCCAGTGATATCAGCTATATCGATGCCACGGACAAGATGGACGTGTACGCCGTCGTTTCAATCAAAGATGACTATTGTAACATCCCTATCTTGGGCTTCCGAGGAAACCGGGGAATTTGGGCATGTTAGGTTGGCGGACTAACCCCTCTCGGTTAATCGCCCGGTTTGGACCCTTGGTGAGCACACATGATCGCCAGGAAAACGCCAATGTCACACAACAATATAAGACTTAGCCGATCATCGCTAACCTGTACATATAGAAGGAAAAGGAGGGGTGAGTAATTGGATTACTCAATGAGGATGAGCCTGGTGGAGACTCACTAATAACTTTCAGACAAATGCCGAGATACTATTGATGAAAGTTTAATCCTAAAACAAGCACAGAGAATTAGGATCCACACAATATCAATTGATATAACGTATCACCAGGGCCGGCCCTGAGCCCAAGCAAAACAAGCATGGGTTTGCAGCCCTCGTTTTTATATAAAAATTCCGGCCCTCAAATTCTTAAAAATCTTCTTACACTAGTGGTAAAGTGTAAGTGTTTAGCACTGCATGTTCATGAGTTCGATTCTCATGAAATAGTTTTGTTTTTTTTTTCAATAAACCAACTAAAACCGAAAAAACTATTAAACGTAAACCAACATAAACCAATCTAATTATAAACCATGGCAATACAATTAAACAGTTAATATAACGAAAATAATTCATGATTAAAACCTAAATTCCTAAATCCTAATCACCGTTTTCTCCGACACGGTTTCACGACGACGACACCATCGACTTCATCTTCTCTCAGTCTCTGGCTTTCTTTTGTTTCTTCCTCTTGGTATGTCGATTTTCAATCTCTTATTTCTTATTTTTCTCCAAAATTTCGTTTTTTATATGATCGAAAGATCGAGTGATTGGTTTTGTTTAACACATTCATGAATCATGACTTCTTTTTTAAGTTTAAAAAAAATTATTATAAAACGGTCCATTTTTTCTCTAGCTTGCGGCCCCTTAAAACTCAGGACCGGCTTTGCGTATCACAACGAGGCCGTTGCTCCACCATAACACCGCGAATGGTAACTGATAAGCTCAAAGTTAATACCCTAAAGTACTAACAGCTGTAATTGCAGTATATTAGGGGTCGAACCACAGAGACTCAAGAAATCACCCAATAGACCAATTAGATTCGAATTACGCTAAGCGATTCAATTTAACAGAAAGCAATAAACAAAATTAAAAGAGTTGTAATTCAATGGAGATAATATAGGCCCAAGGTGTTTCTCAGGAAATCAGAGAATGCAGATAACCAATCAGTCAGGATTCAGGTTATGCACGGTTCTTGAACTCAAATCACTAAGCTATAATTAACCAATTGTCGTTGCGAGAATTATCTAAGTCTAAATCCTAGAATCTCAAATCTCTTTGCAAATCCTAAAGATCTAAACCAGCTTTAAAGTTCAGGTTTGATATGTTCACAAAACAACTAAACCAAATCTCTTTGCGGATAGCTATTTTGCTCACCCTAAGTTCTGTCAGATTATCAATTGCACTGTCGTGCCTAATCGATTAACCTAAGATCTAAGTTCCAGATTCGTCAACCTAGAATTAGCTTTGAGAACAACCTATGGTGAAGAACTAATTCAGATTATGAATCCTAACTAATCAATTACCAGCACTCAATGAAATCATTTATGAGAAAACCCTAAACCTAAAAGGAGATCTACTCAGACATGATTAATGGAACAGAAATCATAGATGAATAGAATTGCATAGAAGAAATCAAATAAGAAACAAGGGGTTCAGAATTGTCTCTCTAAAAACCCTGTAACAAATCTCTCTCAAAGTATGAAGAATAGAATAAAGATTAGCCAACAAAAGTGGCTGAAAAACCTAATTATAAAGCTAAAACACGTTTTGGGGCTTCTTGTAATTATTAAAGTCTTCTGGGCCAAGGTGCAATTTCATTAGACTTGTAAAAAGTCGCGTTTCCTTCTCCATGGACGACGGTATCGACCGATACCATAAGTGGTATCGATCGATACACGGGCAGTGAGTCACGTTCATTCCTTCATGGTGTCAGTATCGATCGACACCAGGTGGTGTCGGTCGATACAAGGGCTTCAAATCGCTACACGATCTCTGCTTTGCTCTAAAAAGCTCCAAAATGCTTCAATATCTCCAATTATGCTCCAAACGTGCCTAAAACCTGAAAAGACACTAAAAGACTCCAAAAATACTAGAAATACTCTAAAAACAAGACCTATATCATGGTCAAAAAGGGGTAAAAACCATGATATATCAGTAACAACAAGCCAATTGCTCCACGATAATAAATAGTGTGGTAGCCTGTCCCATCGTCCCGAAGGAGTAAGAGAACCCGACTTGCCACCTTCAACCCCGCCTCTTACATACCTTAAAGAGATGCATGTTGGCTGATCTCAATAACAACGAGGGCTCGCCAAAACCCTCTCGGCGGTGAGAACTGATGACCCAGATAGGCATCCCTCAGCCCCAACAAACAATATCCGCACCATAGGGATTGCCTATGACGGACACCTAACAAATTCTATCGTATAACTCAACCAAGTTGTAACAAATGGATCTCAACAACACCAATCAATTCAACAGTTATTAGAGTTCATTAGTTCTTAATCCATATATATTCAACAATCCTTGTCAAATAGGCAACAACAACATTCATCACCAAACCCTAGGAACATATTTAATAATATAAATATATATAATATAGGGTTTATATAAGTATTATAGTCAGATTTGCAATCAACAGAGAACACTAAACAATTCAAGTAGCTTGCTTAGTGGAAAGCTTGGTTTAAAAGAAGACTTGATTAAAAATAATAAAACGAGATTTGTACGAAAGTGAGGGGCAACGAGTTCTCACATTGGCATTGGAGGAGGCAATGGAAGAGAGGAGAATGAAGGAGGAGGAGTCTTATCACCAGAACTCGAGGAGGAGGAGCTCGTCGTCGGAGAAGGAGGCGGCGTAGTCATCACGACGAGGAGAGAGAAGCGATCGCCCGTAGGAGAGAGAGAGAGGCGGCGTGAGAGAGAGGAGAGGTGAGTTGTGTTTAGGGTTTTTGGAAAAGAAACCAATAAGAGATTTAGTTAGGTATTTATAGAGAGATGTTTCCAGAAAAGAAAAAAGGAAAAAGAAAAGAAAATGAAGATTTGAGTTTATCAAAAGGAAAGAGAAATATTTTAGTTGCAAAAGGAATAAAAAGGAAATCTCTGCTGGAATATTCCGGAAGGAGAATCAAATAAACTTAAACCGGGAATTAAAAAATGGAAACATACCGGACCGAAGGTCGGGATGTTACAACTATACTCAAAAGAAACAAGCGGCCAAAACACCCATTGACTACGATGGTGGTTCCAACCCGGCGTGGAATCACACCATTAAGTTCTCCGTCATAGAGAAAGCAGCCCGTGAGGGTCTATTGACCATCTACGTCAAGTTATTTAGCTATTGGCTCGAAGGAGAGAATGACCTTTATTTGGGAGAAGTCAACGTCTCAGTTCAGGAGCTTCTTGCCTCAAATCAGCTTCCACGGTTTGCTAACGGTAACGTCAATAAAATGAAGTTGGTGATTTACCCTGTCAAACTCATAGGGGAAACAAAACCAAATTCAAAGCTGAGCCTCTCATTACGGTTCAACCTGGTTAAGGATATCTATCCTCCGACACCGGATTATTTGCCATCGTTTATTCCACCCATTTTCCCAAATCCGGATCCAACCGAATCAGGCCAGCCAGTCATGTACTCCCCTCAATTACAAACTACCACGGTGACGAAACTAACTCTAGAGCTCGTGATCAAATTCGCCAAGGACATAAAGAAAGTCAACATCCTCGACGATATGAATGTATACGCTTTGGTTACGATCCGCGAGAGCAAGAAAACAATTAAGCATAAGAGCAATACACCTATAGCTTTTTCCGCCTATCAAAACCTCAAGTGGGAAACCAGGCAGTGGTAGCCTAGTGGTAGTCGACTTTGGAATCCGCGAAGAGCGGTCCCCCCCTGAGTTCGACTCTCACTAGGAACAAAAATGCTGTTGTTTGGCCAAATGGGATATGGGGCTAATGTCTAGGCCTCATTTGCAAACCCGGGTGTACGCTTAGCCCGTTGATAGTACACCCCGAGGGGATTAGTCTGGGCCTCTCCATGGGTTTGGGAGTTACTCTTGAGTTATCCAAAAAAAAAATCCCAAGTGGGACCACGCCGTTAAGTTTTCCCTCGATGAGCAATTAGCTCAGGACGGGCGTTCGATGCTGTTCGTTGAATTGATGAGCCATCAACCGTTTTTTAGAGATAAGCAAATTGGAGAAGTCAACGTCTCGATTCAAGAGCTTTTGAGTTTGAATCCGCCGTTAACAAATGGTGATGTTAACAACATGATGTTGGTGACCGACAGAGCCGGGCCTAGATAAAAGCCCATGAAGCATGTGCTTCGGGACCGGTAAAGTTAAATAAATTTTATGGGCTAAATTGTTAAATGATGAGTTAGTGCTGGCGGTTTAGAAGGTGTAGATTCATTAAACAAGTGATGAGTTCGAACCCGGCTCTGTGTATTTAGAGGCCAAATTGTTAAAAAAAAATTTCCGCTTCTAGCCCGACAAATCTCAGGCCCGGCTCTGGTGACCGAGGATGTGTCAAGTTCGTATGGGAAAAAAGGAACATTGAGCTTCATGTATAGGTTTCTTACGGAGCAAGTTACACTTCCCAAGCCTTCACCATCCACAAACCCACAACAATTTGTAACGTATCTACCCGTCTCGCATCAGGCATACTCGTCACCGGATTTGATTCACGGAGCTACGGGTTATGAGGCTGTCGCTGGGTCAAGCAATGGTCTAGTACCAATCTACATGGCGCCTCCATCTCAGTCACATGGATACCAACACTATTCACCGCACAACCCGCAAGGCCCGCATACACAACAACAACAACAACAATCCCAGCTACCACCACATGATTCACAATCACATTCATATCAGTCATATGGATACCGACAATATTCACCACCGGAACCACTGCCACAACAACAGCCCCAACAGCCACCTCAACTACCAACACAGCCACAAGCGAAAACGCAAGGTGCACGACCACAAGTGAAGCCGCAAGGGGGTAGCATCACAGCGATTGGATTAGGGGCATCGGTTTTGGGAAGGGTAATAGGTGGAGCTTTAATAAGTGACATGATGTCGTAAACATATATGATGTTGAGGTTTGACGGCTTTTGTTCTTCATAGCATGTGATCAATCCTAATATGAAGTTGTTCTGTATTCTGTTTGGTATTGGCTTGTGGGTTCTTTGTGTGTCCTCGCTTGTTTGCTTCCACATGGGAAGTTGTATTACGAAAGTTTCCTTAACAGAGCGTTAGATTTGTTGTCTTCGTCATAACCTAGGCCCAACCAACATAATTTAGTGAGTGCATATATTCAATTTATGTCTCATAATTAATTTCTTACAATTCCACAAAGCTTAGACTAAAATACCTCGCTCACGCTCATGAACCATCGTAATCCTGAGGCTTCCCTTAATAGTGAAGCATATATATAATGCGTCGTAATTTTGCAACGTTCAAACCAACTCTTTGCACCAACCACTACACTTTTGGTTCCGTTGATTTGATATTAAGAGCTTGAGAACAAACTCATCTCCTATAACTCCGGGCATTCTTTAATGATTCAAAGGCTTTGAAGAAGATTCTTTGAGTTTTTCATATCGGTTCAATACAGCGCCGTTGGAGTTTTTGGCTCCCTTTAATTTTACTACACGGCATGTCTTCCTGTCAATGCCATATCCAAATTAGGTTAACTATCCTTGTCATAAACTCAGTCACGCGCACTTACGACCACGCGACGAGAACAAAATGAGAATATCCATAGTAGTCTAGTTCATTATTTTACGGCTTGTCAATTTTTTACGATGCCGTTCAGTTTGAAAAGTTCCAAAACAGTATTGATTATTGTGACTTCAAAATAATTTTGTATTAGTTTCTCAATTGTCAAATTGTTACAGATTAAAATACGTGCGTGGCATTTTAATCCTAATGTTTATCAGCTATCTCTTATATTTTAAATCAGACAAAAAAAAATTGGGCAAATTCTACAGCTATCTTTTATATCTTAAATTAGACAAAAGTAAAAAAAAAGGGGCAATTCTACAAAAATTGTTGAAAACAGAAATTTATGGGTAATATTATCGGATTCTAAAAACATTTGTTGACAGGCAGGTACCACGGTTTCTATGGAAACTGTGAAAGAATATAAATGAACTTATTTTCAAGAATTATATATATATACTCTGCTTGTTGTACGTTGTTCTCCACAAACATGGAACCTAATTATTATTTATACAGTTACAGACAGGCCAATTTGCTGTTTATAAATAAACTAATGTTGACAGAGAGATGACAAAAACTATTTAGGAATAATAACATTCGAATGTTATAATAGACTATGTATTCTACAGTCTAGTATTAATTTTGATAGACTCGATCAATTAACGGAAAAACAATTCCCTTTTATTCGTAAAACCATTAGTTGATCTAAAGAATTCGGAAGTGGACTTTCGTTTCCAGCTGTGTTCTTAATGTAAAATTTTATAATAGTATCACTTAATTAGTGTATACTTATCTTTGTATAATTTAATGTTGTATAATATCAAAAGAGGTCGACGCATTAGTCAAGAGTAGACAGTCAACCCCAACCGCTCCAGAATCCACCATGCATACACAAACACAACCACAACCGTATCAGTCACATGGATACTAATGTGATTCTCCCAAGGAATCTGAAGTTGGTAGAAGGGATAATCCTTAATCCAATTGACTTGCGAACGATTCAAAAGAATAAGGCAGTGGAACCTTGGTCGTTGAAACTCGTGGTGCAAGAGAATAAGGCGCGAGAGATACTCTCGAAGATCCTTACAGCTAAACCCGCTTAGACGCTTCCAAAGTCTTTGGTCGATAGAATAGTTCGCACAGAAGGGGATAAAATCATTTTGATATAACCGGTTTGATCACTTGGATGAACACACCAAGTAAATCGAAGAAAGTTCACACATAAATTCAGAGAATCACTCTCTTGAAAAAAAATCGATAAACGATTCAAAAAGTTGATAAAAAGATTGTTGTTATTGATCATAAGATCTTACATGTGTTTATAAAGCAAAGAAATGTGTAAACAATAAGGCATACTCGAAGCTAACAACTTATACTAAGAATTCAGAAGAGTTTGAATGCCTCTTAGACTTCTTTGACCATAGAACTAGCCCCTTGAACTACTTGGTTGAATCTGATCTTGATGGGCCTCGAATTTGAACTCCTCTTGGGCTTAGTAGAAATGTTCCCGGATGCCAAACATAAGTTTGTAAGCTCCTAAGCCAATTGGGCCTTGAAATCTTCAAGTATAAACCAGGTCGACCCATTTAGAAAAATGGTGAGTATCTTTGTGATCTGTTGGCCATTTCCTCTAATCTTGGACTTGTTGGAACCATAAGAGATCCATTAATATTCTCCATATAGTTTTGTGTCGAGATCGTACCTGACTTGGGCTGTGCAACACGATCTTTGGATTAGCCGTGCAATGGGGCCTGGAACAGGTCCATCGGTTTGTAAAATCTATAACTTCCAAGTCTGAACCGGTTTTGAAGTGAATCAAATTCTCCGTGGTTCTGTGATGGATCAAAATTCCAGAACAAGTTGGTTCATAGCTTGATTTTTCATGGTTTGTTCAGAATCCTCCAATGAACGCGTGTAGGTCCAAATCGAGTAAGCTCGGGTTCACCTGATTTGAAAGTTGAATAACTTCTTTACCTGAGCTCGGATTGGACTGTTTCCACTTCGAGGCGTGCTCTAGATGAAGTGAAAAGGTAGTCCAAGTGGTCGTTGGGATGGACCAGTTGATCGTGGACTTCATTTGTGCTGAACAAGGCACATAGGTCTTCTCGGGTGGTTTGATTATCATATCATATACCAACGATATTCATCACTGCAGCCGCAGTCTCAACTCCAACCGCAACCACCAGTGCATACACAATCGCAGCCATACCAACAATATCCGTCACCACAGCTACAACCGTANTTCCAAAGTCTTTGGTCGATAGAATAGTTCGCACAAAAGGGGATAAAATCATTTTGATATAACCGGTTTGATCACTTGGATGAACACACCAAGTAAATCGAAGAAAGTTCACACATAAATTCAGAGAATCACTCTCTTGAAAAGAAATCGATAAACGATTCAAAAAGTTGATAAAAAGATTGTTGTTATTGATCATAAGATCTTACATGTGTTTATAAAGCAAAGAAATGTGTAAACAATAAGGCATACTCGAAGCTAACAACTTATACTAGGAATTCAGAAGAGTTTGAATGCCTCTTAGACTTCTTTGACCATAGAACTAGTCCCTTGAACTACTTGGTTGAATCTGATCTTGATGGGCCTCGAATTTGAACTCCTCTTGGGCTTAGTAGAAATGTTCCCGGATGCCAAACATAAGTTTGTAAGCTCCTAAGCCAATTGGGCCTTGAAATCTTCAAGTATAAACCAGGTCGACCCATTTAGGAAAATGGTGAGTATCTTTGTGATCTGTTGGCCATTTCCTCTAATCTTGGGCTTGTTGGAACCATAAGAGATCCATTAATATTCCCCAAGTAGTTTTGTGTCGAGATCGTACCTGGCTTGGGCTGTGCAACACGATCTTTGGATTAGTCGTGCAATGGGGCCTGGAACAGGTCCATCGGTTTGTAAAATCCATAACTTCCAAGTCTGAACCGGTTTTGAAGTAAATCAAATTCTCCGTGGTTCTGTGATGGATCAAAATTCCAGAACAAGTTGGTTCATAGCTTGATTTTTCATGGTTTGTTCAGAATCCTCCAATGAACGTGTGTAGGTCCAAATCGAGTAAGCTCGGGTTCACCTGATTTGAAAGTTGAATAACTTCTTTACCTGAGCTCGGATTGGACTGTTTCCACTTCGAGGCATGCTCTAGATGAAGTGAAAAGGTAGTCTAAGTGGTCGTTGGGATGGACCAGTTGATCGTGAACTTCATTTGTGCTGAACAAGGCACATAGGTCTTCTCGGGTGGTTTGATTATCATATCATATACCAACGATATTCATCACCGCAGCCGCAGTCTCAACTCCAACCGCAACCACCAGTGCATACACAATCACTACCATACCAACAATATCCGTCACCACAGCTACAACCGTAAATGCAACATCAGCCACAACCGCAACTACTACCACAACACCTTCCACCAATACAACAGCCAACACAATCAGAGCCACAAGCACAAGGTGCACGACCGACAACAAAGCCAAAGCCGCAAGGAGGGACTATTGCAGCGTTAGGATTAGGGGCGGCGATCGTGGGACGAGTAATAGGTGGAGCTTTAATGGGTGGAATGATGTCCGATAAAGTAAACATGCATGTATGAGGTTGAGGCTATTAGGATATACTCTATATTGATATAGAATGTTGGAGGTGTGTTTAGCACATCCCTTAAACCCGTCATAAACCGACTCTAAACCGGTCAAATTCCACACATCGACTAATTGGGCCAATTGGTACCTATCCGCCTCGGCCCGAGAATGATTAAACCCGACCAAGGCCCTCCTCGGCTAAAAGCCCAATATCCATCTTTGCCATGTCGGTCTACTATTCGGCCCCTGGGCCCATTAAGCCCGGCAAATCTCACTCGGCATCGACCTCCGAGAATAAAGGAAGATTTCCTTTATTCGACTGGCGAGAATAAACGAAGATCGCCTTTTGCCAGATCCCGAGGAAGATGGAAGGTTTCCTTATCAACTCCAAAGAAAAAGAGATCTTTCCATATCCCGACCTCCGACAAATAAGGAAAAGAGACCGCCTCGAGACCTTATAAATACAGAGAGATACCTCATTCGCACGCACGCCCACTTTACCACAAGAGACCTNCCCTCCTCGGCTAAAAGCCCGATATCCATCTTTGCCATGTCGGTCTACTATTGGGCCCCTGGGCCCATTAAGCCCGGCCAATCTCACTCGGCATCGACCTCCGAGAATAAAGGAAGATTTCCTTTATTCGACTGGCGAGAATAAACGAAGATCGCCTTTTGCCAGATCCCGAGGAAGATGGAAGGTTTCCTTATCAACTCCAAAGAAAAAGAGATCTTTCCATATCCCGACCTCCGAAAAATAAGGAAAAGAGACTGCCTCGAGACCTTATAAATACAGAGAGATACCTCATTCGCACGCACGCCCACTTTACCACAAGAGACCTAAGAACCCTAGCTTCATAATCATTGCTCTAGTTCTTAGATCTCTTCTTTTCACTCTCATCTCTAGTTTATCCTTGTACTTCGTCCGAGATACCTAATAAACGAGATTTCCCGATCTCCAATTGTTATTTAACTTGTTGTGCTCGAACCCATTTCAACAATTAGCACCGTCTGTGGGGACTAGGAGATCTCATCACGCAAAGCATCTCAGCGATGTCAGGATTACCACCCGATCAATCTCCCCTCAGAGATGACCCTGAAAACCCGAACGGAAGAGTCCCCGTCAACACAACGTAACCATCGTGCTACCGCCGCCACATCAATTGCCCCTCGGCAACAACCCACTAGAAGCACCGATCGCACAAGGAGACGCGATGGAACTCTTCCAGACGCTACTCCCGGAGATGAAAGAATTGTCTCGCGGAAGCAACGCCCACTTCAACGAACTCAGAACCGCTCAAGCCACCTTCAACTCTCGCTTGGACGAGCTCCAAAGAGACCAAACCCCGCAGCGACTGGTGGTGAACCCTCCTCTCCTCTAGAGAAGCCTGCTCCCCGAGCTGCGCGATCTCCCTCCCCCGCCTACTCTCGGCTCCGTGGGAAACAACATCGGCCCAACGGCAGCAACCCTAAATCCTCCGAATCAGTCTAACGATCTCGCACTATACCGGCAACTGGAAAAAATGAACAACGAGATCAAGGAACTGACTCCAAACTTCACCAAGCCACCCGAGTAGCGCCCGAACTCGATCGCGTCCTGAAGCAAACGCAAAATACCTCGTTCACAGCTTGGATAACCAGAACCCCGGGTGAGGCATCTTGAGAAGATGAAGTTACCGTCCTACGACGGCACTGAAGATCCACGCGGGTTCATGACTGCTTTCAACCTGGCCATGTCCCGGGTTACGTTCACGGAAGAAGAGCGAGATACCAGCAAGTGCCAATTGATGGTATCAAGTTTCACAGGACCTGCTCTGACGTGGTTCTCACGTCTATCCCCGAACTCAATCAACAGCTACAACGAGTTGGCTGCGACTATGATTCAACATTACTCGATGTATATCGTAAAGGTGACATCGGTGTCTGACCTGTACAACCTCTCTCAGGGGAGAAACGAATCACTCAGGTCGTACATCGCCAAATTCAAGAAGGTAGTCTCTCAGATCAATATCCCTGACGAGGCAGCGTTATCGGCATTGCTAAACTCGCTATGGCACGAATCAAGCTTTCGCGATGAGATGAAGCTCAACACTCCAAAGACCCTCGAGGATGCAATGCATCAGGCTAATCTGTTCATCGAAAATGAAGAGGAAAAGGCCGCATTGGCACTGAACTCAAAGGAAAAATCGAAAGAGGAGTACTACGAGCCTTGGCAGCACGTCAATAAAGATTACGACTGAAGTCGAAGACCGGCTACCTTCCTCGTGGACGAAACCCAGCCGCGTCAGAAATTGAACTTATGGACCCGTGACAACAAAGCTAGAAATGAGGAATCACGGAACGAGGAACCTTACTGCGAATATCACAAACGCAAGGGGCATCCGACATCGCAATGCCGCCAACTCCACAAATACTTGGTCACGCAATACAAGAAGGGCGGAATCAAAAGCGCAGATCGGAGATGAGCAACAGGGCCCTCAACGCCGACCTGATGGAAGAAATGGACTGTTGATTGTAGAAATCACACAAGGATAAAAATAATTGAAAGATCGATCGGGATCTCGTTTTTATTAAATCGAACTCGTCGGAGTTTACAAAAATATACTGAGATCGGTAATGAGGTCGAGCTCTCACTTTCTCTCTCTAAAATGTATATCGACATTCCTCTCCCTCAAAATGTAATCGGGCTTCCTTATTTATAAGATTCCTTGGCGGCTTCGACATGTTCCCCGAATCCGGAAAAAGTTCCGCGAATCCCGGATTAGAAAACTAATTAATCTTCCTTTTCCATATATTCTGTAAAGTTCCGCGAATCCCGGAAGTGGGATCTGATTACGACGGGTTAATACCTACGAGCTCGGCATGTCGCAGGTCAGTAATCGCATGATGTCTTTTTCTTTACCGATCTCGAACCGTCGTTGATCGGATCAACCCGGCCGATCTCGGTTCGAGATAAGGATTTGAGTTCGGCCTTCACCGAGCTCGGTGATTGTTGCTTTGTGAACTTCTTTACCGATTGATATATCATGGTTTTTACCCCTTGTAAGCCATGATATAAGTCCGTTTTATAGAGTCTTTCTACTATTTTGTAGTGTTTTAGAGTCTGTTACAGGTTTTAGCACGTTTGAAGCATAATTGGGGATATTAGAGCTTTCTGGAGCATTTTGGAGCAAATCAGAAGTTCGTGTAGCTGAGTACCCGATTTGAAGCCTCAGTATCGATCGATACTTACTAGTATCGGTCGATACTCACTACAGCAAGACAAGAGTCGCGACTTTTATGAAGACTTGAAGAATTGCAAAATTGCCTAGAAGACTATTATTTACAATTTAGCCCAAAACGTGTTTTAGGAGTTTAAGTTAGGTTTTTAAGCCACTTTGGCTAGGACGTTCTAATTAAGCTTTATTTTACTTGAGTTTTCTGTGAGAGAGCTTAGGAGGGAGACAAGGCTGAAACTCTGTTCGCCTGAGAGAAGATTTCGAACCCTTGTTTTACTCTCTTCTATTTATTTTATTTGATGATCTATTTAATCATGTTGCTTGTTTCAATCTCCATGTCTGAGTAGATCCATTGTTAGGTTCAGGGTTCTCATAAGGATTTTCTCTGAATGTTAGGTTAATTAGTTAATTAGTATTCACCATCTGAATTAGTTCTTCACCATAGGTTGTTCTCATAGCTAATTCTAGGTTAACGAATCTGGAACTTAGATCTTAGGATAATTGATTAGGCACGAGAGTGCGATTAATTACCTGATAAAACTTAGGGTGAGCAAAATAACTATTTGCAAAGAGATTTGGTTTAGTTGTTTTGTGAACAAATCAAACTTGAATTAAAAGCTGGTTTAGACTTTAGGATTCGCAAAGAGATTTGGAATTAGGATTTAGACTTAGATAGTTTTCGCAACGAGAGTTGGTTAGCTATACTTTAGTGATTTGAGTTCAAGAACCGCGCTAAATCTGAATCATGTTAGTTAGTTTATCTACATTCATTGAATTCCTGATAAATACCCTGAGCCTATCTTCTTTCCAATTGACTTACAACACTTTTAATTTACTTTTTTTTTTCAATTATATCTTTTGGTTTAGCTTAATTCGAATCTATATAATCTATTGCGTGATATCTGGAGTTCTTATGTTCGACCCCTACATATACTACAACAACTGCTTTAGTACTTATAGGGTATTAATTTGAGCATATCAAATTCGGCGCCGTTGTCGGGGACTCAATTCTGCCATTAGATTTTAGCTAAGAATTTTGTCTAAATCGTAGAGTATCGATCGACACACCCGTCGCGTTTTTCGGTTACTTACGTTCTTGACTTTCGGGTTTCAGGTGCATGCCTCTTCATGAAACCAGAAGGAACGAGAACAGTCCGCTAGTTAATCTGTCAAACGAGCAACTAGCACTTTTGGAACGCACAAACAGGAAAGTAAAGACGCCAGCAGAGATGAACAATCCAATGGTTTTGATTCGTGACGATGCTGGAGCTTTGAGAGACTAAGAGGGTCAATTGTGCAATGAGAGGGAGCAACGACTTGATGGAGATGGAAGCATCATTGTCCCTCCAGCTGTTGTGAATGTTGGGAATAATGTGGTTGATCGTGGTAGGACAATTGGAGAGTATAACAGGCCTGATCAGTTCTATGCCAATCGATCAGCGATTCGTCCACCTGCTTTCCAGAGGAATGACTTTGAGCTGAAACCTGCATACTTCATGCTTGTGGGTCAGCAGCCTTTTCATGGTTTTCCTCATGAGCACCCCATGGATCATATTGAGAGGTTTGAGGACTTGGTCACTAGCATCAAGTACAATGGAGTGTCCAACGATTACCTCCTCTGTAAGCTCTTCCCATACTCTCTTGGTGGGGATGCAACTTACTGGCTGAAGCAGTTGCCGTCTGGATCACTGACTACTTGGGAGGAGACTAAGAACGCATTCCTGAACAATTTTTATGATGATGCGAGATCCGAAGAGCTCAGGAACAAGATCTCCATGTTTTCTCAATGAGCGACTGAGGCGTTTAAGGCTGTTTGGATCAGATTCAGGTCATATCAGAAGGATTGTCCACACCATGGGTTCACTAAGGTTCAGCTGATGGGTATCTTTTTCAGAGGGATTGACTGGAGGTATCAGATGGCCTTAGATGCTGCAAGCAATGGAAATTTCAACACCAGGTATCCTGACGATCCTTATGTGCTTATTGAGAACTTGGCGTCTAGCAATAGCACCAAGAATGCAGACTTTGAGCGGAAGAAGCAGGCTGGGAATTTGGATGGATCGCAGATTGCTGAGGTTCAAGCCAAGCTGGATTCAGTGCACAATCTCTTGATGGGTAAGACGAAGAA
>PKMM01019983.1:40434-70371 GCA_002933915.1 Eutrema heterophyllum
GATCCACCTCGTTCTGCCGATACAAATGGGTTGGTATGCACTGCCGTGTTTGTGCCGCTTGGTTTGTGCCGACCCAGAATGGGTCGGTACAAATCTTCCTGATCCTTCATGCCGAGCTGATCTGGGTCGGTGTTGAGAAGGGCTTCTGATCGGTATAAGTCTCTGGAGCAATACCGACCCATGGTACCGACCCAATGCTGGTCGGTATTGCTCGACATCTTCGCGGCCAGTCGGATACAGCTTCGGTAAATAGGGAATATCTTCCGTACTACATGTCCGAATGACTTGATTCAAACTCCAATGGACAGCTTACTCACTCCTCTACGACTTTCATGAAGACCGTTGAGGCTGAATCTGAACGGAAGATCGTCGTCCAGCTGCATCTTTCCGGCGTGTCGGATGAACTTTACATCCTACTTTGCTCCATGACTCCAAATATCTCCAAATGCCTCCAAAACACCTACAAACACTCCAAATGCATGCAAAAACTCTCTAGGACCTAACGAAATATCCTAAACTCTAATAAAGACCAAAATGCTAGACGAAACCATGATTATGCATGTAAATGACACAAAACTCTAAGTGAAATGTATGCTAAAACATGCAATATATGAGAATATCAAGGTGACCACGTTTTTGTCCAAGGAGAAAGAGAGAAAATAAAGCTTCCCCCATGAAAATTAGGTTTTTGGACTATTTAAAGGAAGGTGGGCGAACCGCGTCAACCCGGGACAAACCGGGTATTGACCCGGTTGAAATGGGTCAAATCTGGTCTTGAGTGGCTTCACACCGACAAGACAGGTCGGTACAACTGATCGGTGTAGTTGCTGGGCTTCAACTCCGGGCAGAACTCGTTTGGGCGGCAGACAGACATGTCTTTGCTAAATCTGATGTATCTTTTGAACCACAGCTCCAAACGATGTCAAAACCACCTCCAGATGACAGATAACTCAATTATCTAGAACTTCTATGCAGACCTCCGAAGCTAATTCGGATTGGAGACCCTTTTACCGGGCCGATCTTTTAGACCCGTCGGGTGAGCTCGGCTGGTAAGTGCTACACCGTTTTGTTGCACCGGTTTGTTGGGGTCGGTGTAGACGTCCTGAAGCTGCACACCGGACGCAACGGATCGGTGTAGGGAAGCCCTGGGTCGGTGCTTAGCCTCTGGCCTCACATCGGTTTGTTGCACCGGTCGGATGTGATCGGTGTAGACGTGTGGATAGGCGGTCAGTCAGACACTCTAGAGGGAATCAGCCATATCTCTTCAACCGTTCATCCGAATGACATGATTTCACCTCCTGCGGCAAGGTGACTCTTTTATCTACAACTCTCATAAACATACCCACAGCCAAATCCGATCGTATGCCCTTCGTCCAGCCTGTTCTTTCGGGCACTTGGTGCGACCCCTATATCTCCTTTTTGGTCCATAACTCCAATTGTTTCCAAATTGCTTCCAAACACCTAGAATATACTCCAAAACATGCAAGAACTCCCTAGGACCTAATGCAACATCCTAAACTCTAATAAAGACCTAAATGCTAAATAAAACCATGATTATGCATGCAAATTACACAAAACTCTAAGTAAAATGCATGCTAAAACATGTAAAATACAAAGATATTACTATGATCGGGCCACAAGAGCCACAAGTGACTTTGAGGAGCAAAGAAGGACCAAAGACATGAAAGCTCTCAATGATAAGTTCATCAACGCTTCTCAAAAGCCGGTTCACTTTGTAAGTGATTGTGAAGGCCATCAAGGGTTCCAAGAAAAAATGGTGGATTTGAGTAATCAAGAGGAATTGAATAACCATGGAGGCTATCAAAGGGGTTTCAACAACAACTATGCTCCACAAAGGAACTTCCCCACTCAATACCAAAATCAAAGCTTTATCCCTCAAAATCAGTTTCAAGGGAACCAATGAGGCCACCACAACCCCACTCCTCAAAACCTTGATGTGAAAAATGTTCTTCAATAAGTTCTTCAAGGTCAAGCCAATGGAGCAATGGATATAAGCAAGAAGATGGAGGAAATCAATACCAAAGTGGCATGCTTATACAATGATCTCCACAAGAAGCTTGAGGCATTGAACTCCAAAGTGCGACAAATGAAGACCAAGGGAGCCATTTCTTCATCACCTCATCCTCAAGGTTCTTCACATGGAAAAGCCATACAAACCTCAAAGGAGTATTGCAATGCCATCTTCTCAAATGAATCACGTCCCATTGATGAGAATGAAGCCGCTATTAGGGAAATTGAGCTTCTAGTCTATGGTTCATATGTTGGAGAACTTCCCCCTAGAGATGTTCCCTTAAAGCTCAATGAGGACATTGAGGAACAAGGTGGGGGGGGTGACCTTTGGAAGTGATGATGACGTGATTTTGAATGAGGAACAAGCAATTCCAACGCAAATGGAGGTGAGAAATCTCTCAAGAAAGTGGTTAGAGAGAAGAGCTTGGAGACACATGCAACGTGATATATCATGGTTTTTACCCCGTTTAAGCCATGATATAAGTCCGTTTTATAGAGTCTTTATACTATTTTGTAGTGTTTTAGAGTCTTTTACAGGTTTTAGCACGTTTGGAGCATAATTGGAGATATTGGAGCTTTCTGGAGCTTTTTGGAGCAAAGCAGAAGTTCGTGTAGCTGAGTACCCGATTTGAAGCCTTAGTATCATGTTGCTTGTTTCAATCACTATGTCTGAGTAGATCTCTTGTTAGGTTGAAGGTTCTCATAAGGATTTTCTCTGAATGTTAGGTTAATTAGTTAATTAGGATTCACCATCTGAATTAGTTCTTCACCATAGGTTGTTCTCATAGCTAATTCTAGGTTGGCGAATCTGGGACTTAGATCTTAGGATAATTGATTAGGCACGAGAGTGCGATTAATTACCTGATAGAACTTAGGGTGAGCAACATAACTATTCGCAAAGAGATTTGGTTTAGTTGTTTTGTGAACAAATCAAACTTGAACTAAAAGCTGGTTTAGACTTTAGGATTCGCAAAGAGATTTGGAATTCTAGGATTTAGACTTAGGTAGTTTTCGCAACGAGAGTTGGTTAGCTATACTTTAGTGATTTGAGTTCCAGAACCGCGCTAAATCTGAATCATGTTAGTTAGTTTATCTACATTCATTGAATTCCTGAGAAATACCCTGAGCCTATCTTCTTTCCAATTGACTTACAACTTGTTTAATTTATGCACTCGCATTTAATTACATTGGTTGGTTTATCTTAATTCGAGTCTATATAATCTATTGTGTGACTTTCTTGAGTTCTTGTGTTCGACCCCTACATATACTACAACAACTGCTTTAGTACTTATAGGGTATTAATTTGAGCATATCACCGATCTTGAACCGTCGTCAATCGGGATTAATTCACCGATCTCGGTTCAAACTCGTCGTTCCGAGCCGTTCGCAATGAGTTCTGTATTCCTTCGCATTCTTACCGAACTAGCATTCTTACCGAACTGGCATTCTTACCGAGCTGGTCGGTTAAAAAGTCCTTCGTGGACCTTTCTTTCGAGTTCGGAGGTCGGCAACCGTTTTGTGGTCTCTCTCCTTCTGGGTTCGAACCGTCGTCAACCGGCATCAATTGGGCCGGTCTCAGTTCAAACCGGGCTAAATCGGGGAGTGCTAAACTCACCACCAACATGGACGACAACAACCCAAAAAGGATGTCGAACGCCAACCTGACGAAGATCGCCCAAGAGACCCGTGACTAATCGGCGCTGACATGGAACCCCCAAAGCGCGACTGAGCAGACCAAGACGAAGCACATCGCAACGGTTCGCCAGGACCGGCACGTCGAACGATCAACATGATCATGGGAGGACTCTTGAGCTACAATTACTCCGTTAGGTCCCTCAAACAGTACAAAAGGAAAGCGACCGCACCACAAGAATGGGTCAAGATTACGAGCGATGACCTCACCAACAGCCACGAGATAATATTCACGGAAGAAGACGCAAAGGGAGTAGCTCAGCCTCATAACGACCCTTTGGTAATCGAGATCCGCATCGGCGACTGCGAATTATCACGCATCCTCGTCGACACAGGAAGCACGGTAGACTTGATCTACAAGGATACCCTCAGAAAAGTCGGATTCAAAGATTACGCGTTGAACCCCGTCAAGAAATCCCTCACTCGATTCGGCAGCGACTCCATTCAAACAGTCGGCACTATAGAACTCCCAGTATACGTCGGCAAGGTTACCAAGATCGTCAAATTCGATGTCATAGATCGGCCAGCCATCTACAACGCAGTAATGGGTACACCTTGGTTACATTCGATGAAAGCGGTATCTTCTACGTACCATTAATGCGTCAAATTCCCGACCGAGAATGGGATGTTCACGATCTCAGGCGATCAGCGAGAGTCCTGGACCTGCTTCATCATAGAGCACAAGATGAGAAACCCGTAACAAACTTGCCTCCTCACTGAGCCGGGAACAAGGGCCGTCTTCCCACCACAGGACAACCCAAAGCCCGACCTCGCTATTCAGGTAAGCGTAGACGAGAAAAACCCAGAGCGCAGTATCGGGATCGGAGCCGATATGGATGAGGACATTAAAGCCGACTTGGTAGATCTGCTCCGCCAAAACGTTTCTACCTTCGCCTGGTCAATGGAATATATGACAGGAATCGATCTGAGCATCACGTCGCACGAATTGAACGTCGATCTGACCTACAAGCCGATCAAACAGAAGCACCGAAAACTGGGCCCTGAACGGTCTAAAGCTGTCAACGACGAGATAGAAAAGCTACTTGATGCAGGTTCAATCACCGAACTCAAATATCCGGACTGGCTGGCGAACCCGGTAGTTGTCAAGAAAAAGAACGGGAAGTGGAGAGTCTGCGTCGATTTCACCGACCTTAACAAAGCATGCCCAAAGGACAGCTTCCCGCTTCCGAGTATCGACCATCTAGTTGAGGCAATTACTGGGAACGAACTCTGCTCGTTCATGGACGCCTTCTCAGGCTATAACCAGATCACGATGCACCCGGACGATCGCGAGAAGACAGCCTTCATTACTGATCGAGGTACTTACTGTTACAGGGTCATGCCCTTTGGGCACAAGAACGCCGGAGCAACCTACCAACGCCTCATCAACCAAATGTTCGCCAAGCAGCTCGGACATACATTGGAAGTCTACATCGATGATATGCTTGTCAAATGTTCGGTAGCAAAGGAGCACGTCGGACACCTTAAAGCATGCTTCGAAATTTTGAACCAGTACGAGATGAAGCTAAATCCAGCTAAATGTACTTTTGGCGTGACTTCAGAGGAATTCCTAGGTTACATCGTCACTCAGCGGGGGATCGAAGCAAATCCCAAACATATCAAGGCCATACTCGATCTCCCCTCTCCAAGAAACACTCGCGGAGTTCAACGCCTCACGGGCCGCATTACCGCACTCAATCGATTCATTTCTAGGTCGACAAACACGTGTCTCCCATTCTACCAGCTCCTCCGTGGAAACAAACGATTCGAATGGAACGAAAAATGCAAAAAAGCCTTTAGCCAACTTAAGGAGTATCTCACTACCCCGCTGATACTAGCTAAACCCGAAGAAGGAGAAACATTGTATCTCTACATCTCTCTCTCTAACTCGGCAGTCAGCGGGGTCCTAGTCAGGGAAGACAGAGGCGAGCAAAAACCGATCTTCTACATCAGCAAACCCCTTAATGGGGCCGAGATAAGGTACCCGACCTTGGAGAAACTCGCCTTCGCCGTAGTCGTTTCGGCTCGGAAATTGCGGCCTTACTTCCAGTCACATTCGATCGCCGTGCTCACCGGCCAGCCGATGCGGACAATCCTGCACAGCCCGACTCAATCTGGCATAATGGCAAAATGGGCAATCGAGCTCAGTGAGTATGACATCGAATACCGGAGCCGTACTAGCGCAAAATCCCAAGTCCTTGCCGATTTCTTAACTAAACTCCCGCCCGAGCTTGTANTGAGTTCGGTATTCCTTCGCATTCTTACCGAACTAGCATTCTTACCGAACTGGCATTCTTACCGAGCTGGTCGGTTAAAAAGTCTTTCGTGGACCTTTCTTTCGAGTTCGGAGGTCGGCAACCGTTTTGTGGTCTCTCTCCTTCTAGGTTTGAACCGTCGTCAACCAACATCAATTGGGCCGGTCTCGGTTCAAACCGGGCTAAACCGGAGAGTGCTAAACTCACCACCAACATGGACGACAACAACCCAAAAAGGATGTCGAACGCCAACCTGATGAAGATCGCCCAAGAGACCCGTGACTAATCGGCGCTGACATGGAACCCCCAAAGCGCGACCGAGCAGACCAAGACGAAGCACATCGCAACGGTTCGCCAGGACCGGCACGTCGAACGATCAACATGATCATGGGAGGACTCTTGAGCTACAATTACTCTGTTAGGTCCCTCAAACAGTACAAAAGGAAAGCGACCGCACCACAAGAATGGGTCAAGATTACATGCGATGACCTCACCAACAGCCACGAGATAATATTCACGGAAGAAGACGCAAAGGGAGTAGCTCAGCCTCATAACGACCCTTTGGTAATCGAGATCCGCATCGACGACTGCGAAATATCACGCATCCTCGTCGACACAGGAAGCACGGTAGACTTGATCTACAAGGATACCCTCAAAAAAGTCGGATTCAAAGATTACGCGTTGAACCCCGTCAAGAAATCCCTCACTGGATTCGGCAGCGACTCCATTCAAACAGTCGGCACTATAGAACTCCCAGTATACGTCGGCAATGTTACCAAGATCGTCAAATTCGATGTCATAGATCGGCCAGCCATCTACAACGCAGTAATGGGTACACCTTGGTTACATTCGATGAAAGCGGTATCTTCTACGTACCATCAATGCGTCAAATTCCCGACCGAGAATTGGATGTTCACGATCTCAGGCGATCAGCGAGAGTCCTGGACCTGCTTCATCATAGAGCATAAGATGAGAAACCCGTAACAAACTTGCCTCCTCACTGAGCCGGGAACAAGGGCCGTCTTCCCACCACAAGACAACCCAAAGCCCGACCTCGCTATTCAGGTAAGCGTAGACGAGAAAAAACCAGAGCGCATTATCGGGATCGGAGCCGATATGGACGAGGACATTAAAGCCGACTTGGTAGATCTGCTCCGCCAAAACGTTTCTACCTTCGCCTGGTCAATGGAATATATGACAGGAATCGATCTGAGCATCACGTCGCACGAATTGAACGTCGATCTGACCTACAAGACGATCAAACAGAAGCACCGAAAACTGGGCCCTGAACGGTCTAAAGCTGTCAACGACGAGATAGAAAAGCTACTTGATGCAGGTTCAATTACCGAACTCAAATATCCGGACTGGCTGGCGAACCCGGTAGTTGTCAAGAAAAAGAACGGGAAGTGGAGAGTCTGCGTCGATTTCACCGACCTTAACAAAGCATGCCCAAAGGACAGCTTCCCGCTTTCGAGTATCGACCATCTAGTTGAGGCAATTGCTGGGAACGAACTCTGCTCGTTCATGGATGCCTTCTCAGGCTATAACCAGATCACGATGCACCCGGACGATCGCGAGAAGATAGCCTTCATTACTGATCGAGGTACTTACTGTTACAGGGTCATGCCCTTCGGGCACAAGAACGCCGGAGCAACCTACCAACGCCTCGTCAACCAAATGTTCGCCAAGCAGCTCGGACATACATTGGAAGTCTACATCGATGATATGCTTGTCAAATCTTCTGTAGCAAGAGCACGTTGGACACCTTAAAGCATGCTTCGAAATTTTGAACCAGTACGAGATGAAGCTAAATCCAGCTAAATGTACTTTTGGCGTGACTTCAGAGGAATTCCCAGGTTACATCGTCACTCAGCGGGGGATCGAAGCAAATCCCAAACATATCAAGGCCATACTCGATCTCCCCTCTCCAAGAAACACTCGCGAAGTTCAACGCCTCACGGGCCGCATTACCGCACTCAATCGATTCATTTCTAGGTCGACAAACACGTGTCTCCCATTCTACCAGCTCCTCCGTGGAAACAAACGATTCGAATGGAACGAGAAATGCAAAAAAGCCTTTAGCCAACTTAAGGAGTATCTCACTACCCCGCTGATACTAGCTAAACCCGAAGAAGGAGAAACATTGTATCTCTACATCTCTGTCTCTAACTCGGCAATCAGCGGGGTCCTAGTCAGGGAAGACAGAGGCGAGCAAAAACCGATCTTCTACATCAGCAAACCCCTTAATGGGGCCGAGATAAGGTACCCGACCTTGGAGAAACTCGCCTTCGCCGTAGTCGTTTCGGCTCGGAAATTGCGGCCTTACTTCCAGTCACATTCGATCGCCGTGCTCACCGGCCAGCCGATGCGGACAATCCTGCACAGCCCAACTCAATCTGGCAGAATGGCAAAATGGGCAATCGAGCTCAGTGAGTATGACATCGAATACCGGAGCCGTACTAGCGCAAAATCCCAAGTCCTTGCCGATTTCTTAACTAAACTCCCGCCCGAGCTTGTAACTTCCGATCTTCAGATAGTGGACACGTGGACCTTACATGTCGGCGACTCCTCATCTAAGCATGGCTCGAGAGTTGGGGTGAAACTTGAATCACCAACAGGAGAAATACTGGAATAATCATTCCGACTCAGCTTCACAGCCTCGAACAATGAGGCTGAGTACGAAGTGCTAATCTCCGACATGCGCCTCGCCAAAAGCATCGGAGCCGCTAAGATCCAAGCCCTCTGCGACTCACAGCTCGTCGCAAACTAGTTCAATGGCGAATACGAGGCAAAAAATGATCGGATGGACGCTTACCTTAACGTCGTACGAGAGCGCGCAAAGGAGTTTGAATCTTTCACTCTCACCAAGATCCCTCGTGAAGACAACGCCTCGGCCGATGCCCTCGCAGCACTTGCGTCGGCTTCAGACTCCGACCTCAGAAGAACCATACATGTCGAGAACATCGCTTCACCAAGCATCGAGCTAACTAGTTGAGTAAATCTCATCAACGAGATGATGGACGGCCTGGACGATGCCGAACCACAACACTTAGTTGAAGCCGAGGTCAACAAAGATCCGCCCGAAGTCGAGGAAGAACCACCAGAGCCAGATTGGCGAGTCGAAATCATCGCCTATGTCACGGACGACGAACTACTAGAAGATAGATGGGCAGCTCGTCGCTTGAAAGCAAGGGCGAGGAGTGTTGTTATATTGTGTATACGGAGACGAGGTAACCGACCTCATGCGAGAGACCCACGAAGGAGCAAACGGAAACCATTCTGGCGGTCGAGCCCTAGCTCTGAAAATCAAGAAGCACGGTCACTATTCGCCGACCATGAAAGCTGATTGCGTGAAATTCGTAGCGCGGTAATGTGCTAACGCCACAGTCCATATATCCACATGAGCGCCGGACTCCTTATGACCTCAACTTTTGCTTACCCTTTAATGAGGTGGGCAATGGAATTCGTCGGTCCACTACCAGCCTCGCGACAGAAACGGTTCCTCCTTGTAGTCACCGACTATTTCACAAAGTGGGTCGAAGCGGAAGCATACGTCAAGATACACGCCCTAGATGTCCAACTATTCGTCTGGAAATTCATCATCTGTCGGCATGGGCTCCCCTATGAGATCTTCACGGACAATGGCCCCAGTTCATCTCGAACCTCTTCGAATACTTCTGCGCGAAATAGAGAATACGATTAAGTAAATCAACACTGAGGTTCCCAAAGGGAAACGGGCAAGCTGAAACCACAAACAAGACAATCATCGACGGACTCAAGAAGAGGCTAACGGCCAAAAAAGGACCCTGGGCGGACGAGCTCGACGGGGTACTCTGGCCCCACCGAACTACGCCCAGATTACCGACCGGTAGAACGCCCTTATCCCTGTTGCATGGAATTGAAGCACTCTCCCCGGCCGAGGTCGGCATCCCTATCATGTTAACTCAAGATATTCATCTTAACGACGAGATGATCCACAACGACCTTGACATGCTAGAAGAAGAACGAGACAGGGATTATTACACATCCAAAATTATCAGAACCTGACAGCTCGTTACTACGACAGGAAGGTCAAAGGAAGGAGATTCGAAGACGGCGACCTAGTCCTGCGGAAGGTCTTCGAAAACACAAGGGAGAAAAATGCAAGCAAGCTCGGCACCAACTGGGAAGGACCATATCAAGTCATGAAGGTCGTCAAACCCGGAGTCTACAAGTTGATGACCATGGCAGAGGAACCAATCTCGAGCTCGTGGANAATCATCGACGGACTCAAGAAGAGGCTAACGGCCAAAAAAGGACCCTGGGCGGACGAGCTCGACGGGGTACTCTGGTCCCACCGAACTACGCCCAGATTACCGACCGGTAGAACGCCCTTATCCATGTTGCATGGAATGGAAGCACTCTCCCCGGCCGAGGTCGGCATCCCTAGTCTGCGCCGGATCATGTTAACTCAAGATATTCATCTTAACGACGAGATGATCCACAACGACCTTGACATGCTAGAAGAAGAACGAGACAGGGATTATTACACATCCAAAATTATCAGAACCTGACAGCTCGTTACTATGACAGGAAGGTCAAAGGAAGGAGATTCGAAGACGGCGACCTAGTCCTGCGGAAGGTCTTTGAAAACACAAGGGAGAAAAATGCAAGCAAGCTCGGCACCAACTGGGAAGGACCATATCAAGTCATGAAGGTCGTCAAACCCGGAGTCTACGAGTTGATGACCATGGCAGAGGAACCAATCTCGAGCTCGTGGAATGCGGCACACCTCAAGCGCTACTACTACTAGCCCGCCCCTCCGGCAGCTACCCCAACCATCACACTTACCTAAAAAAAAAAATTAAAAAAAAAAACCGAGCCACGACTCGACTACTCTTCACTTATGTAATATGAACTAAGAATGGCTTGATCCCTATTCCAAGGGTACGTAGGCAGCCCGTCACCCGACCAAGGCCCTCCTCGGCTAAAAGTCTGATATCCACCTGCGCCACGTCGGTCTACTATTCGGCCCCTGGGCCCATTAAGCCCGGCCAATCGCACTCGGCATCGACCTCCGAGAATAAAGGAAGATTTCCTTTATTCGACTCGCGAGAATAAAGGAAGATCGCCTTTTGCCAGATCCTGAGGAAGATGGAAGATTTCTTTATCAACTCCGAAGAAAAAAGGGATATTTCCATATCCCGACCTCCGACAAATAAGGAAAAGAGACCGCCTCGAGACCTTATAAATATGGAGAGATACCTCATTCGCACGCACACCCACTTCGCCGCAAGAGACCTAAGAACCCTAGCTTCATAATCATTGCTCTAGTTCTTAGATCTCTTCTTTTCACTCTCATCTCTGGTTTATCCTTGTACTTTGTTCGAGATAGCTAATAAACGAGATTTCCCGATCCCCAATTGTTATTTAACTTGTTGTGCTCGAACCGGTTTCAACATAGAGTATATCTTAATAGAGGCCTGATGGCTTAATTTAATTCCGTTGAGATTTGCTAATTCTACTATATTCGGTGTCATCTAACTGGTCAATTTGATGTACAAAACTAGTGAGTGCATATGTCCACGTTATCTCTAACTTCATACAATTCAACAAAGCTCGACCAAAAAAAAAAGCTCAGATCAAACAAACACACAAAATATGTAAATTCAGTATTTTTAAAAAAAATCTTTGATGAATATGAAAACATTGATTTCTTACTACGCGGTTCTCCATAACAATTGAGTTTTGGCTGTTAAAAAAGTGTCGATCATGAAGAGAGAGAAAAAAAATGGCTGTGAAGGTTTTTAAGAGTAGTTTCAGGTTTTTTTGAACTCTAAATCATTAAAGCATGATTGGTTAAAATATGACTTTAAGAACTATAATGGGAAAATTGCCTTTAAAAACATTAATTTACAAATTATGACCATTAAAAGCATCAACTATCGAGTCGGAAGTTTAAATCATTGTGTTTTGTTGACTTCAATTTTAAATCCTGAACTTTTGTTGACCAAGCCATAAAAGGCACGACGTTAAATCCGTTAACGGAGCTCAGAAACGAGGTTACAATTTCGTTTAAACCCGTAGTTAAATGAAACTACGTACGTCGTTTTGATGTTAGATCTAAAACAAGATTTTTTATTTTTTATTTTAAAATCGATCGAAGCTCCATCGCCGCCGTACCTCTTCCGCATCTTCTTCTCCTTCTCGCTTCCTCACGCCCATATCTTCTTCTTTCACAGTTTATGCAATAAAAAAAAAATCTCCAGTTTCTTTCTCACTCTGTTTTGAATAATCTCCAGTTTCTTCCTTCCTTGGTCGCTAATTGGGTTTGGACATAAACTTTTGTCCCCTTCAATTGTATAATTTGGTTTATACCTACCCAACCAAACCGTTGTACTGTACTTTTTTTGTTTTTTTTTAATGAATGTAAAATTTATTCAACCCAAAAAAAACGTTGTTACATCATTCCGAATTTTGAAAACATTTAGATATTAGATATTGGTAATCTAGATCCTAGTTGCAAACCAGAGTTCTAGACATCCATTATATTTATGGTATCCCGAGACTCGCATCAATAAGAACTTGTTTCGCACTTCCTTATCAATGTATTTGAGAAGCCTTTGACCCGATATTGGTTTTTCTCCATGTCTTCGACTGTTTCTTTCTCTCCAGATTCTATAGATTGCAATTTGGAAAGCATATCTGATCGCAAAGGATTTTGTAATACATGTTGTGTTGTCGCTTATCAAAATTAATATCGACTCCCATGAACTTGTAAAGCTTGTTGCTAGAAGCTCCTTAGTCAAACCGGTCCACAAAGCGTTCGTGTAGGGGCACATGAAGAAAAGGTGTGATCTTGTTTCCATTGGTTCGGGGCAGAAGACACACTGGGTGTTTGATGTCATACTCCATTTTAGCATCCAATCTCCTGTGGTTAGACGGTTATTTATTAACAGCCAAGTGAAGAAGGCGAATTTGGGAGTGTGGTTGGAGAACCAGATCCCATTATGCCAATTCACTAAGACATGGCTTTGTCGAATGGATATCCACGTTTTCTGGGCGTTGAAAGTCATCTTGTAATTGTCATTTGTTGATTTCCACAGTGGAATATCTTCTCTCTCTTTGTTACCGTTCCTTTCTTCTTCTTCCAAGATCTCTTCGATTGACTTTAAAATATCGACCTTGTAATTCTTTTCCTTCGCCGGTTCCACGCATCAGCAACCGTTGCCATCAATGATAAGCCCAAATCAATAACCCCTCTCTCCCCTATTTTATCCAGTATGCAACCCAAAGATGACCAAGTTTCAAACAAGAAATTTGTTGTTTTGCCATTTCCGATATCCTTCTTGAAGAAATCCTTTGCAAGATCTCTATACTTTAGAATCTTTTTCCACATCCAAGAACCCTTGTTTGAAGAGATTTTTGCTGACAAGAATAAGTCTTTCTGTAGTACATTTTGCTGAATCCATTTAACCCAAAGCGATGATCTTGTGGATAGCACTCGCCAAATTAGTTTGAGGCAGCAAACAACATTGTATTCTTTCAATGGTCTTATTCCCAACCCCCCCTTCTTCTTTGCGATTGCACACACTAGACCAAGCGATTTTTGCCTTTCTTGGGTTTAGATCCGGGCCAGACCACAAGAAAGCAGAGCAGAGCTTCTCTATTTCTCGGATACACTCACAAGGAAGACGGTAGGCAAATAACCAAAAGTTGTTGATGCTCGTCAAAACCGACTTTATTAGTTGTAATCGTCCTGCAAAAGACAAGTAACGAGCAGTCCATGTACCAATTATGTTCCTTATTGTCTCTATCATTGGAGCGTAGTCTTCCTCTGACATCCGTTTCGTTAATAGGGGTAATCCTAAATAACGAACCAGTAAGTGACATGATTCAAAGGCGAACTTCCTCTCAATATCCTCCCGGACATTCTGCGTTATTCCTGCTAGGTACATATTTGATTTTTCCATGCGTATCTTCAGACCCGAGATTTCTCCAAAATTATCAAAATTTTTGACAATACCTTCGATTGAGCGAAGCTTTCCATCTGAAAGCACCATCAGGTCATCAGCAAAACTCAAGTGGGTTAGTCCCAAGTTCTTACACCGGGGATGATAACCAAATTTCCTGGAGGTAGCTGCCTTATCCAGAATCTTCGAGAGGACATCCATAGTTATAACGAAGAGGTATGGTGACAACGAGCAGCCCTGACGTAGGCCTCTGTCACTCTTGAAAAACCCAGCCAGCTCACCATTAACTTGAACTGAGAACGACGCCGTTGTAATGCACAAAGTTATCCAATGTATGAATTGTTGAGGAAAATTCAACGCCTTTAGAGTATTTATCAAAAAGGACAATTGGACTGAGTCGAAGGCTTTTGAGATGTCGATCTTAATTGCGCATCGACCCGAGATGCCTTCCTTGTGATAGTCACGAACAAGTTCAGTAGCAAGTAGGACGTTCTCAATGAGTAATATGTCCGCCACAAATGCAGACTGATTCGCTGAAACGAATTTTGGCAATATCTTCTTCAACCGATTTGCTAAGATCTTTGAGATGACTTTGTAGATCACGTTACAACATGAAATGGGTATGTAGTCTTTCATCTCTCTTGCACCCTCTTTTTCGGGATGAGAGCTAGAATCGTTGTGTTGATTTCCTTTGGTAAGAACCCCTTCTCAAAGAAAGACTGGATCGCGATTGTGAACTCCTTTCCAATAATGTGCCAAACCGATTTGTAGAATTCTGCCATGTACCCATCAGGACCTGGGGACTTGCCTTTTGGCATTTTGAAAAGTACCTCACGGACTTCCTCATCTAGAACCCTATGAGTTAGAGTGCATGCATCTGATTCCCCAACTCTAAAATCAAGTATACTTTGAAGCTTCTCAACCGTAATACCCGTGTCATCATTTGGTGTGTGTTGTAGGAATTCTCTGAAGTGTTTCTCATCCTCGTTTTTGATCTCCTCCTTGGTCACCGCCACTGTTCCATTAGAACAAAAGATTTCCCTTATTGTGTTTTGAGAATTTCGTGTAGCCACGCCTCTGTGGAAAGACTTATTATTGCCATCTCCAACCTCTAACCAATGCATCTTTGATCTCTGTTTCAGAAATTTTTCCTCTAACGTCGATACCAAGTTCCATCTTTCATAAGCTCTGCTTTCTTCCTCCATGGCTAATCTCGAGGGATTGGATAAGTTAATTTCCTGTTTTTCACACAAAGTTGTGTAAGCTACCTTTGCCCTTTTTGAAAGATTCCCGAGTCTATCTGTCGCAAGGAGTCGGATGCTTGGCTTCAATGATTTTAGTTTCTTTGAAAAGCGGAACAAAGAAGATGTAGAGAGGAAAACCGGTTCAGTTTCGTTCCAGAAATCTTTGACCATTGGTTCGAACTCTGGCATTTCCGCCACAACATTAACAAACTTGAAGGGCTTCTTTACTCGTTCATGCATTGTCTCTATACTGATTTTGCAGCGGAGGTGATCAGAGCAACCACCTGCTTCAAAAACATTATACGAGTTAGGGTATGATTGCGCCCAGCTGTCATTTACCAATACCCGATCAATCTTCTTCGAAACTAGTCCCTCCTCTCTTTTATTGCACCACGTGAATAGAGGTCCTTGAGAGGCCATATCTAATAGAGAATAATAATTCACAGCAACTTGGAAATCCCTCATTCCACCCGTAATTGTAGCTCTTTCAGACGAATGCTCTTCAAATTTCATTGTCTCATTGAAATCCCCAAATATCATCCACGGTTTATTTCTGATTATTGGAGAGTTTTGATGATCCTTCAGGTCCTTCCATAGTTCCTTTCTTTCCTCCATAAAATTTGATGCGTAGATAAAAGAGCAGAAGAACTCTTCGTCTATATCCTCTAGTTTCACCGAGCAGGTTATGATTTGACCACTCTTGAAAAACGGTGTAAGTCTAACCGTGTCCTTCCACACAACCCAAATTCGACCAAGTCGATTGAACTCATAATTATTTAGAACCGACCAGCCTCTGAATATTGTGTCACAAATTCTCTGACTTTTATTCTCCTTTACCCTTGTCTCCAAAATACATCCAAACTCGAACCTTCCTTCATTCACCCAGCTTCTTATAATGGAATGTTTTGTAGATTTGTTTAGACCGCGAACATTCCAAAAGAAACCCGACATAATTATTTATTCTTGGGGTTTTTTTTTTTACCCGATACAGGTGGAGGTACCTCCTTTTTGTGTAAGGTTAACGAGTTTGAACTTACTTTATATGTCTTTTTTGCAGAGCGGGGAGATACCCTCGTACCATGAGCACCAATTGAATTTTTCCTCATAAATTCTATTTTTCCCATTTTGTGCTCATCCATTTGTTCAATCTCACCTTCTTCTTTCTCCTCTTCATTAGTCTCTTGTTCTACCACATCTGCTAGTAGGAGGAACCATGATGGAGATGTCACAAGTTTTCCATTCTGAATCTGTTTTGAGCCTCCAGATTGACCCTGCTTTCCTGGAGAGACCTTGAACCAAACCCTCTCCTCAACCACTTCATTCGCATCACCGTTTATACATTCTTCTTTGTCCAATTTTGTTTCTGTATTTTCCTGAGTTTCAATCTCTCCTTTTTCTACTACTTATGCTTCCATATTCCCTGAAGACGTCGCATCCTTCGCAACATTCTCACCGACTATTTCCACATGATCAATCTCCTTTTCTTCTATCCTCGGGCGATTGGCATCAGTTCTGTTTTCCACACTTTTTTCCACAGCTATCTTTGCCTCCACCATGGTCGTTGGAATCATAGTAGATGTCGCAATGATTTCACTAACCTTTGGTGTTTCTTTTCGCTTAAGAATCTGAATTTTCCGGGATTTGGATACGCAAGTATCTGTAGTATGACCCCATTTCTCACAGGTTGTGCATTTTGGTGGCAGCCATGGGTATGAGTACTCTACCTCAACCTCCTCGTCCTCATTTAGATTGAATAGAAATGTATTAGGTAATTCCTTCTTCAAATTTGCTTCGACAAAGATTTTTGCTTCCTCAAAACTCTTGCACTGCTCTATATCTGGATGTAGTCTTTTCGGTTTTCCCACCTTGCTTGCAAGGAACCCCAGACCTTTCCCAGAGAATAATTGGTGAGGAACATTTCTCAGAGTAACCCACAAAGGCATTGTTTCGATGGATGGTTGAGAATCCTCAGCAATTGGACTCCACTTTGACACAACCATTGGAACTCCTGCGATGTTCCACATACCCCTTCGAAGAACTCTAGTTCGTATCGATGATTCCTTTATTTTGAATTTAACCGTATGGTCATCCACCACAAAGACGTCAACACGGATCGTGTTATCTCCTAGAGTCCAGATTTTGTTGACAATTACATGAATTTTTGCCACGTGGGGGGATGTTGATAGGAAGCGGCCAACTAGAAGATCTTCCCAGAGAGGCGAGTCCTCGAGAACGAAGTCGGGCACAGTGATTTTTCCCAACACGTCTGTCTCAACTGTGTCAAAATCGAAGCTACTCAAGCTTGGTCGATTCTTCACTATTTTGCATAAGAAGGCTTAGCCGAGATCGAACTGTCTATAGTGTTGACATGTTGTTGAACACCTTCAGCCAGCGGCTTTGAGCTATCCGCGACCGAGTCTTCTGAGACCCTAGCGGCACCTTCTTTATTTGAGATTTCAGGCACCGTAGGTACATGAACTGTAACAGAGCCCACCTTGACCTCTGTCGAGACCCCGGCTTCCATCGGATCTTTCTCCTTTGGCATCGCGTGAGTTGTAGTTACACCTGTTAGAGGTAAGAGAGCCTTTTTCCGATTTCCAGTGGATCAGAGACCGATTTCTCCAACTCCGGTGACACCGGCAGCAACTCTTCATCGACTTCTTGCTGAGAATTTGATGATTGTGGATCCGCTACTGGACCCTTTGCCGGTTCCGATGAGACTGATTTGGCTGAATTTTGGTTGACGGTAACGACTTCAGCTCGTCCAGGCGGTTGGACCGCCGGCGATTCCATCAAGAAAGATGGAGGTCAGATCGAAGAAAGAAGAAAAAGCAATCGCACTTATTTTCGCTCTTTTTGCTCTCACCTGCTCTCAGCTCAAATAAAACTTTCTTTTGTACTGTACTTTTCATTTGAGGAATATCGAAATTTCCATGGAAGTAAGCTAGCCTGTGAAGTTTATTTGGTTTCCTGTTATAGCAAAGCACAATTGCATATTCAAGTAAACGAAATAGAATTAGAGCTTGAAGAAGTAATAAAGTCAACATCAGTATGTTGGACAATTAGTGAAAAGTATTACTTAGAAGCGATTTTAATCTTAGAACATAATCTTACTCAAAAAGCCACTACTAAGTAGTGTACTCAACTCTAAGCCACATCGCGTAGAAACAGAGTGTTTTCTTTTGGCTTTCCTCTAATTTCTATTTATATCTGATTAATCACAAGTTAAGTACTCTTCATCACAATTCACAAGGATGAAAGTCTTCGTCATGATCGTGTTTTGTGCAATCTTCTTATCTGTCTACGTACGCGGATTCAGACAATATGCAGGACACGTGCCCGACGGCTCCGGGAGAACAAAGTATCTTCTTCATGAACGGCTATCCTTGCAAGAACCCGACCGAGATCAACGCTCAGGATTTCAAGTCCTCTAAATTAACAGTAGCTGGAGACACAGACAATTACCTCCAGTCGAACATCACAATGCTCACTGCATCAGAGTTTCCAGGTCTCAACACTCTCGGCCTCTCGGTCTCTCGGACTGACCTCGAAAGGGACGGATCTGTGCCGTTCCATTCGCATCCAAGGTCATCCGAGATGCTCTTTGTGGTTAGTGGGGTCGTGTTTGCTGGATTTGTAGATACCAACGACAAGATTTTTCAGACAGTTTTGCAAAAAGGTGATGTCTTTGTCTTCCCTAAAGGATTGCTTCATTTCTGCTTGAGCGGTGGCTTCGAACGAGCCGTCGCCCTCTCGTTTTACAACAGCCAGAATCCTGGAGTCTTGAATATGTTAAGAAATAGAGACTTTATTGATTAACAAAGAAGGAAACAAGCCCAAGCGTATGATCTTGAAGACTCCCAATCTTGATCTCCCAAAGAGACTCAAGCCAATGACCTCTACAACTTTCGGTAAATGTAAACGAAGACTAAAGTTTCCTTTTATATCCAAGGACCTGTACAAGACTCTTTCTTATCACAGCCTATCAAACTGTCAGCTCAACATCTGCAGTCAACCTCTTCCTTTTCCTGTGATATGATCTCAATGGCATATCAGAATATTGGAGGCGTGATTGGGATCGATCAAGATTGTATTAAGAACATGACGAGGTGGTTAGCCTCTGGCTCCGTCAATGGAGAAGAAGAAGAAGAAATCGATGGAGAAGAAGATGGAGAAAAATAAGAAGAAGAAATCGGTGGAATCGGAGAAGAAGAAATGGGGATTTAGGGTGAGGGAATCGATTTTTTTTATTGCATAAACTGTGAAAGAAGAAGACATGGGCGTGAGGAAGCGAGAAGGAGAAGAAGATGCGGAAGAGGTACGGCGGCGATGGAGCTTCGATCGATTTTTTTATTTTTTTTTAATTGTTTTAGATCTAATATCAAAACGACGTAGTTTCAGTTAACTACGGGTTTAAACGGAATTGTAACCCCGTTTCTGAGCTCCGTTAACGGATTTAACGTCGTGCCTTTTATGGCTCGGTCAACAAAAGTTCATGGTTTAAAATTGAAGTCAACAAAACACAATGATTTAAACTTCCGACTCGATAGTTGATGCTTTTAATGGCCAGAATTTGTACGTTGATGGATTTTTAGGCAATTTTCCCGAACTATAATACTCCCTCTGTCCTAAGGACATCTCCAACCCTACCCCATTTTCAACTCCAAATGCCATTTTGGAATAAATTTCTCTCCAACCCTACCTCATTTTCAACTCCAAAATGGAGAATGCCATTTTTTCCTCCAAACATGGAGTAGCTCTATTTTCCACTCCAAAATGGAGATGAACTTTTTTATTTACAAAACAATCCTTCAAAATTTTAGATTTTATAAATTCTTACTTTTTTCTTTTGACAAATTTATTGTACCGTATATATTTAATTTAAAAGAAAAGATAGGTAAATTTAAAAATTGAAAACAAAAAATATAATAGCATAAACTGATAATAAATTTATAAATACATAAAAAGTACTGAAATTAGAAATAACATAAAATAAATTTAATGCAACAACGACTAATATGATAATGGTTAAATTTAAATCTACTTTGTTTTGTTATTTTTTATGTGGTGTAATATGTTTTTCTTTGTATACTAATGCTTAAATTTAAATAATATCATAATTTATGGAAGTTTTGAAAGAAAACAAATTAATGTATCAATTTGTAAATTTTATAAATAAAATGTATTATTTAGCAATTAACAATAAAATAGAGAAAGAAAAATATACCTAGAATATTTTTTTTGGAGTAGAAAATGGAGAAATACATTGGAGAAATCCAACTCCATTTTGGAATTACTCTATTTTGAAGATAAAAATGGAAAAATAGATTGGAGATGCTCTAATAACTCAAAACCACTTGAAATAATTCAACACATATGTATGTGACCTAGGGTATTATTGGTAACTAATTAGATTTAATTATAATTGAAATTATGCTGAAAAATAAATAAATATCAACTTTTTTTTTTTTTGAAGTAGATGTTAATTACAACAATCGTCGCAAACAACTTGACATTCACAAAGACACATGTTTTTAGGCTGAGGAGTGCAATTGCAGTTCTTAGGCATCTCACTTGCACTCCGTGCACCTAAGAAGTCAAGCAAACAAGTGGTGCGTGGACTCCCTCTGTCTGTGCATGATCCATTGAACACTTGTTTCGAACGACAGTAAACTGGTTCATGTGTTTGGTGCAAGTGCAACACTTGGTTCTTCTCTTTTGTTTTACATGTCAGAAAAGAAAAATAAAACAAATAGACTTTAGTAATGCGAAACAAATTTTTTAACCCAGACAGTTTTTCTGGTGAGCCAAAATATGGATTTATTTATATGATGTATATATGCGTGGAATACCACTATCTGACTTTATTATACCCAAAAGATTGGCAAAAAGACTATGACTTATTTACTGCAAAATATCTTTAAATTGGGTGGACACTTTAATTGTGCAGTCTTTTTTCTTCCGAACATGATATTTTTCCGGTAATACGCTATATTTCTTGTTTAGCACGTTATCTTTTATACTATATGATACGCTGTTTTTTTTAACATAACTCACAATTTACACATAATCCACAATATTTGTTTATGGAAATACAATGTAAAACCTCTTTTAACTGTGGTTTTGCCCGTATTAATTTTTACCAATTTGAACTAAAATTTGTGGGCGGGGAGAAGAGAAATGATACAAGAAGCCAAAAAGATTGCAGCAACCTTCATCTTTTGTTTCTCTTTTCGACTATATTTTTTTGTTGTTGTTGGGATTGATTGTATGTTATAGTTTCAGTTGTAAATTGATATATATATATATATATATATATATACATTGTTTATGGAAATACAATGTAAAAGTTTTACCATATTTAGTTTTATGTCATTTTAGTGAATATATTGAAAAAAATCATGGGAACTACTCTGTTTTATGGTATCACATTTATTTTTATTATATTATTTAGATTAACTATATTGCTATAAAAATGCAATGCAAATAAGGAAGGATTTTAAAAATGATATGAAAGTTGCATAAGTGATATCCTTATAAAAACTAAAAACTATGATATTTTTTTCTGACAGAAAAATAATTTTGTGATATTCAAAATAAAAATATATATATTTCTTAAAATATCCCCTTTATCTAAATATCAGTTATAATATCAAATACACAAATCAATAAACCCTTCTTTATTTCATGCATCTCATTTTTTGGTGAAGCTAATCTCGGTGAAGTGAGAGCCGCAAACGCCATTAAATTAGTTGATAAAATTTTGGAGAAGATCTCTCTCGTTTGAGATTTTTGTGATGAATTGAAAAAGAAATGGAAGAAAAATTGTTGTTGTTGAAGAAGAAGAGAGGTCGAGAGAGAATGAACTTTTTTGTTTCTTTTTTCATTTTTTATTTTATTAATTTAAATAAGATCATTAAACTGTATAAATTTGTAAAATTATTATAACTAAAACGCAGCGTTTTCAAAACCGTCATAGATATAACACGACGATTTCATGGAGGGACTGTTTTGCGGGTGACTTTGGAGGTGAAGGGATTGACTTGTATTTTCCAGAATTGAAGGTTATTTTTGCAAACAAAATAAATGTCATAGGTTTTTTTGCAGAAGAAACAAGAATAAAAGACCATGCTATTTGATATAGATTATAATCAAAGTAGTACAATTGTTTTCTCAACTGAGGCTTTTTACTAATTAAAACCGTGGATTACGAAGAGAAAACTCACTAAAAGTAGAAAAGACATTTTGCAAATGGACAAAAAGTCCAAACCCTAATTCTAATCAACAAATCGAAACAATAACTTAATTGTTGCAAACAACAAAACAATCGCATCGACGTCGGTTTTGAGGAAGAGGAGTGCATTTGCAATTCTTAGGCATAGCACTTGCACTCTTTGATCCCAAAAAATCTAGAAAACATGTGTAACTTGGCCTTCCTCTGTCTGTGCACGACCCATTGAACACATCCTTTGATGGGCACCACTCTAACTCTGCGGACATTTAAATTATATGTTAATTAGATTGTGTTGTATGTGGTTTACATTTTGAACCGATATTTGATCGGAACTGGTATATTGATATATTAAACCGGTTTCATATGAAAATCTGAGCATCATACCTTTGGCAAGATTGGTCGAGAGAAGAGAGAAAAGAAGGCATGAAACCAATAATAAGATCGCAACGCCTTTCATCTTTGTTGCTCTTCTTCTTATGTTTCTCTGCTTCTTTGTGTGTGTTGTGAGTTTACATATAAAAGAAGAAGTATTTATTATTTCTATATATAAAGGAACAGTTTAATGCATCAAGTTTTACTATATTTTGTTAATTGTAAATTCCTAAAAATCTGGTGTGTTTTGCTTTATGGTAAAAGTATATGTTATGCATATATTATATACTATATATGGACATCTCAATCAAATACTGTCGATATTCTTTTCCATACATACATGTATTCGTTATAATATTCAAATGTTGAATCAATTAAAATAAGAAATTAGTAGAAACAAAAATGCAAGATTCAAATCTTAGTTTGTCAACCAAAGAAAAGAAAAAAAGAGATTCAAATCTTCGTGTTCCAAAGTTTCCATATTACATGATTTTCATTTTATTAATGATAAATTAGTCCCCATTGTCAAGTTGATAAGGAAAGCTAACAAATACGTACCAAATTTAGATAAAAGATGACAAAATATCTAAGAATTAAATTCTAGGAAACTTTCTTCCTTATGCACCGGTGGTACGCTTGCCATGCGTCTCAAGCATTTGGGGTTCGATCTCCACTTTCTTCCTTATGAGAATTATGGGCTACTAGACCAGCCCGTTGTGGTCCACTGACGACAAAAAAAAATTCTATGAAACAAAAATATGGAATATCGCATATATATATTTATTGTGTGGATTGGGCTTTTGTTTTTTGGTTTGACAAAGCAAGAAGGTGGCCTTGTATGGGCCAGACGAGTTTGACATAGAATTCATGGCCCAAGCAGAAGCAGACATTCAACATTCACGTTAGAGGTTACAGAAGTTGTGTTTGCACAAGATACAAGGCAGAGGAAGTGAAGAAGTACAGACAAGAAAAGATGGGAGAATTCTTGAGAATACAAACATATAAAGAAGAGAAAAACATATGTCGACTTGATGTTTTTTCTTTGTGTTTTTCGGATGGGTGGTTGCTTGATTCACTTCTGTCTTCTTTGTGAGTGAGAGAACCTGTAACAAGAGAGAACACACAGAAGTATTAGTGTGTGTCTTGTAACCTATTTGGAGATAGTGAAATTGGGAGTGAGGGTACTCCCCCGAGACGTACCGGTTCGAGGCCGGGAACTCGGTGATCAATCTGTGTCTTGTTTCTTTAGCAAAGTAATGTGCAAACGAATTTCTCTACAAGTGGTATCAGAGCTTACAAGGCGAGGTACACTGTTGCTGAAGAGGTTCAAAGAAGGGTTAGCAGAAGTCAGTCTCGATGAGTAAAGATCGGGTTGAGGTGGACAGGTTTGATGGAACTGGTGACTTTTCTTTATGGAAAGTAAGGATGATGGCTCACTTTGGGGTGATGGGGCTAAAGAGCATCTTAAACGATGAGCAGCTGTTGAAGGATCCACCTGCTACTGCAGAAGTAGTAGTTGTAGCAGACAGGGACCGTCAGACAGGTACGGCAGAAGTTGTGGTGCTGCCTCAAATCGTTGATTCTGCAAAGTTTGAGAAATCAGAGAAGGCAAAGGATATCATAGTGATAAATGGGAAATCAAGTACTAAGGAAGATCACACACTGTGAAACAGCAGCAGCCATGTGGTCTACACTAAACATGTTATACATGGAGACATCTTTGCCAAATAGGATCTATCTACAACTCAAGTTTTATACCTTCAAGATGACATATTCAAAGAGTATAGATGAAAATGTAGATGTGTTTCTCAAGCTGGTGGCAGATCTAAACAATCTAAGAGTGGAGATTACAGAGGAAGTTCAAGCTATACTGTTGCTGAGCTCATTACCTGACAAGTATGACCAACTAAGGGAAACACTCAAGTATGGAAGAGATACCTTGAAGCTGAATGAGGTCGTAGGGGCTGCCAAGTCCAAGGAAAGAGAGCTGGCATAACGTGGGAAGCTCTCCAAATCACACAGTGAAGGGCTGTATGTGCAGACAAGAGGCAGGTCAGTTATGAGATCAGACAAAGAATATAGTAAACCATGGAGAGGACGATCAAAAAGCCAAGTCAGATCAAGAAGCCAAGTTAGATCAAAGTCAAGGCCGAAATACAATAAGTACAGCAAAGGTTGTTTTATTTGTGGTAAAGAAAGGCATTAGAAAAGAGAGTGTCCTGAAAAGTTTTCAAACAAGTCATCAAGTTCATCAAATGTAGCAACATAACCAAGGCAGCCATTGGTACTAACAGTAAGCACTCAAGACACAAAAAGAAGAGTGGATAATGGATTATGGCTGTAGTTTTCATATTACACCAGACAAGGAGTCACTGTTTGATCTACAAGAATTCAATGGTGGCAAGGTTCTGATGGGTAACATGACTCACAACGAGATAAAGGGGATTGGTAAGATTAAGATCTTAAATCCAGATGATTCTGTGGTCATTCTAACAAATGTCAGATACATACCTACAATGGGTAGGAACCTCATATCCTATGGACAGCTAGAGAAGAGCAGTTACAAGTATGTAGGAAAGAATTTTATTGTCAATTTCTACAAGGATAGACAGAGGGTTATTTCTGGCAGATATCAAGATGGGATGTATTACCTACAAGGGAAGGTAGTGAAAGGAGAAGTTGCTGTGGCCAGACCTGAAGTTGATATGACCGTTATTTGGCACTCTAGGCTGGGCCATATGAGTTTGAAGAACATGAATGTTCTGGCTAAAGAAGGTTACGTGCCAGTAAAAGAGGTAGACAAGCTGGAGTTCTGTGAGAGTTGTGTACTTGGAAAATCTCACAAGCAGAGTTTTCCAACTGGCCAGCACACCACCAAAGGTATATTGGATTATATACATTCAGACTTATGGGGATCTTCATCAACCCCAGAAAGTCTTGGTGGATGTCGATATTTCTTAAGTTTCATTGCTGATTTCTCAAAGAAGGTATGGGTTTATTTTCTGAAGACTAAAGATGAAGCAGTTCACAAGTTCAGGGAATGGAAACAAGCTGTTGAAAATCAGACAGGGAAGAGGATTAAGTATCTAAGAACAGATAATGGTCTTGAATTATGTAATGCACAATTTGACAGCTTGTGCAAGGATGCAGGAATTCAAAGGCACATAACGTGCACCTATACACCACAGCAAAACAGTGTATCGGAGAGGATGAATAGAACCATTATGGATAAGGTCAGAAGTATGCTTGCTGAAACAGGTTTGGGTCAAAAGTTTTGGGCTGAAGCTACTTCTACAGCAGTGTACTTAATCAACAGAACACCAAATTCAACTGTTGTGTTCAAGCTACCTGAAGGAATCTGGACTGGTTCAAAACCAGATTTGATTCATCTAAGAAGGTTTGGGTGTTCAGCGTTTGTTCATGTCACTCAAGACAAGACAAGTCCAAGGGCAGTTAAAGGTGTGTTCATGGGATATCCGTTTGGTATCAAGGGATACAGGGTCTGGTTACCAGAACAAGGAAAATGCACTACAAGCATAAATGTGGTGTTCAATGAAAATGAAGTATACAAGAGCACATTGAATAATGCAGATGGAAGAGTAGAAGAAGCTGGTAAAGAGGCAACATGGCTGAAAAAGAAGGCTGGAAAAGGGTATCTTTCAGGCGTGGTCTTATCAGAGGACCTTCTACTAGTTATTCTGATGAGGAAGACACATCATCTCAAGGTGGAGATAGTTCATCGTCAGAAAGGTCAGAAAGTTCAGAGAGTTCATGAATTTCATAAAGTTCAGAAAGCTTAGAAGAATCAAAGTTGATGAAGGAGTTGATGGATCAGAAAATCAACAGTCTCTAGACAATTATGTTTTAGCCATAGACAGAGAAAGGAGGACTAATATTCGACCCCCATCCAGATTTGAAGATGCAGAGTTTGTAGCCTATGCATTGGCAACAGCTGAAGACTTAGAAATCGATGAACCTAAGTCTTATGAAGAGGCCATGAGAAGTTCTAAGAGGAAATTCTGGGAAAATGCAACGAAGGAAGAGATGGATTCTCATAAGAAAAGTCAGACTTGGGATCTAATTGAGAAACCAGAAGGACATAAGCTGATAGGGTGCAAGTGGATCTTTAAGCTGAAACCAGGCATTCCCGGAGTTGAAGAACAGAGGTACAAGGCCAGGCTGGTTGATATATCATGGTTTTTACCCATTTTTGACCATGATATAGGTCTTGTTTTTAGACCATGATATAGGTCTTGTTTGTCAAAAGGTGGAGTTTGTGTGGATTAGGCTTCTGTTTTTTGGTTTGACAAAGCAAGAAGGTGGGCCTTGTATGGGCCAGACGAGTTTGACATAGAATTCATGGCCCAAGCAGAAGCAGACATTCGACATTCACGTTAGAGGTTACAAAAGTTTTGCTTTGCACAAGATACAAGGCAGAGGAAGTGAAGAAGTACATACAAGAAGAGATGGGAGAATTCTTGAGAATACAAACATAGACAGAAGAGAAAAACATATGTCGACTTGATGTTTTTTCTTTGTGTCTTTCGGATGGGTGGTTGCTTGCTTCACTTCTGTCTTCTTTGTGAGTGAGAGAACCTGTAACAAGAAAGAACACACAGAAGTATTAGTGTGTGTCTTGTAACCTATTTGGAGATTGTGAAATTGGGAGTGAAGATACTCCCCCGAGACGTACCGATTCGAAGCCGGGAACTCGGTGATCAATCCGTATCTTATTTTTTTAGCAAAGTAATCCGCAAACGAATTTCTCTACATTTATATTATTGAAAAGTAATCAATATAATAAATAAATATCTTGACTCTAGGGACCGAAATATGCAATCCCAAAATAGATCGGTTCGACAAAATCTCAAACGGAACAAGCCTACAACACAACCATTTTACCTATTTTGTTCTTTTTCTTTCTGATACGCATAGAGCTGTTATAATAGAGCCGGTCCAGTTATATCCGTCACTAAAACAGACTGCCATCAAATTTATGCTACCTTTTAGTTATTTTACTCTTAAATTTTTAGACATAGCTTCAAACCAATACTTAAATGCATGGGTTTAAAATCCACCGTAATTGAATTTAGATGGTGATACTGATATGATAACGTTACAGATACAAATTACCAAATACAAGCTCCGGTCCAATGCTTATTTTATTATATACGAAACAAATGATGATAAACGATTTGAATAGTTTTAAAGCTACCGGCCCAAGTTGTTGTGGTCCAGTGGTTGGATCGACCTGGGTTGGGTGTCATCCCACTTCCCCTGGGTTCCATCCACCGTGGAAACAAAAATCACAATTATTTGGGAAGTTTGGGTTTGGGCCAAAGGCTTAGGCAGTTTACTTGGTAGTCCAGTAACATGCGATTTGGTTACTCCTGACATTAGTCGGAAGGCATTCCAAACTTAGGACAGGCATTGTGGTGGCCCACTTGGATCTCATTGATCTCATGGCCCGTTCGACCCGATCCCAGCTCAGAGCTCATGGTGTCCGTTGAACCTGGGAGTAGTCCACAATGTAGCACATCGGCGCACCGATAGGGTTTATCAACAAAAAAAAAGTTTTAAATCTACCGGAGAGCATCATAGAGGAGGCAAGTGGCAAGCCATCTTTGGCATCGGGGGTTCGACCCATCTCCTCTAAAATGTGGTTTAAATTGTAACGGGCCTACCAGGCCACACAAAAAAAATATATTTAAGTTTTCTTAGTCAAAATTATTAACTAGGTCTGTTCATTTCGGGAATCGGGATCAGAAATCACGGGAAAAGGACGAGAACGGATAATTCGGATATTGAAAAATATTATCCAAAATGTTCCTAATAAAGAAACATAACGAGAAATTCGGGTATTATCCAAAATGTTCCTAATAATAAAACGGAACGAGAAATTCGGATAACAGGTGGGTTCGGGAAACTCGGGTAGCTATAATCACTTCCGAAACACTAAATAATTTGGGTAAAGGTCAACTTGGGGACAGATCGGGTAATTTTGGGACATTTTGGAAATTTGAGATAATTTTAGGTATTTATATTAATTTTTGAAATTTTATTTCTAAAATAGGTAATTTAATTTGGGTACCCAATCTCATTCTCGTTCCTTTCTCATACCCTTCTCGTACACGTTTGAATAAAATAAATAGTCATGAATGAGAAATTGTTTAAACATGATCGAAAATGGGACGGAAAATTCGGGACGGGAAACATGTTCCGAAATTAACAGACCTACCAGAAATCACGGGAAAGGGACGGGATCCAATCTTGTTTCTAAATGACATGAGATAACCAATAAATATAAGAAACAGGAGGGGCAAATTGTAAATATTTTTCATACGAAATATAGAAAACTTACAAATTAAAAAGAAAAGTTTAATTAAATTAATCATTAAACCATAGAAGAACCCTCCAAAACTAAACACTCTTCTGGTTTGCGTCTTGTCTGCAAAAAAACTCCGAGACGCAAAGGAAGTGGCGAACGTTTCGTAAACCTCCACTTCGCCGCCTCTCGGCTTTTTCGCCGCTTTTTTCTCCGATTCGACTCAGTGATCGTATCGTTCCTTCAACTTTCCCGCTTTTAATAGTAATATGTTTAGTGAATTTTTTTTTTTTTAGAAAGCGAAAGTGCCCTAACCTGAGAAAACATATTTGTTTTCCAAATCCTATAGCTCTATAAATAGGTTTCTGAATCTATTAAATTTTGATTACATATCTCTTTGATACTCAATATTATTTTGCTTATTGAAAAAGAAATGAGTATATTTTTTCTTTCGGAACCGGATCGTATCAATTAGGAGCTCATATTCGATAAAATAGTATCTACAATGAACATTTTTAAACATCGACTTAATAATATTATATTCAAAACAAAGTTCATTTAACCCGTCCTAGCTATATAGTGCGGGATAATATTTTCTTAAAAATTGTTTTGAAATTTAAGAAAAAATAAATTTATATGAATTTGATAATATGTCTAACTAATTATTATTATCTATATAATTGTCAATCCGGACTAACATGTCTACTTAACACGTTTTGCAATGAACTAAAATATTATTCGGACTAACTCGCAAAAACTTATAATCTTGAAAACATAACTCTAATATGCACCGCTTAATGACTATGGGTTTTGTGGTCAGTCCACAAACTCT
>PKMM01019983.1:87058-126192 GCA_002933915.1 Eutrema heterophyllum
CCCCCCCCCCCCCCAATTAACTAGGCCCATCTCAGCAAATAGGGCCCACTCAATCTAAGCCCAGCAAAAAGTATCACATTTGGATAGGAAGGGCCCACCGAGCTCGGCCCGACAGCCCGCTGATCCCGCGCTAAGATCAAAGGATAGACGACACGTGGAGGGCAGTTCGAGAACAGTACCCTACCTGCCTAGGAGTATGGCGTCAAGCTCATCACAACCTACCCGCCGCAGAGGCAGGAGCACGTATCTCGAGGTACCTTACCCGCAAAGGACGCTGGGAACGCCACGTCACCCCGAAATCATGGAAAGCTACCTGTTCGGCCTCTACTATAAATACCCCTTGGAATGCGTTTACAAAGGGGGACTCTCTTTCCGAGACATTATTGTAGCTCTTTAGATCAAAAACACAAAGAAACACGGTCCCCGACCTGTTCGTAATATACGCCGACTTGTCTTTCGAAAAACCCGACCTGTTCAAAATCAAACTAAACTCGTTTTAATCACGAAAATCTCGCCTCCCCCAAACATCTAATCTCACTCTAATCATATAAGTGATCTCTCGGATTAACAATTGGCGCTCCAAGGAGGGGGGTTTAAAGATTTTCTCTACGCAAAGAACGAGTTCAACCACAGCAAAAATGACAGGCCCACCGACCCCAAGGATACTATCACCATTGGAATCGACCACTCCGAGTCCAGCGACGCTCCCGCCGTCAACCCAATCTGTGATTCACGAAAGAGCTCCTGAATTTCAGCCCCTCGAAGCTCCCCGCCAACAGCTCGCTCCGCCCACAGCACCGGGATCCTCCCCGCTCAATAGCTCCACCACCCAAAACGCGCCCCAGACTTCAGGAGATCAGCTCATTCTGTCCCCCGTAATGCAAACCTTGCTCGCCAGGATAGACGACTTAACACGCATTACAAATCAGCGGTTCGCCGAGCTCGCGGCATCCCGCGACCGATCAGACAACCTCGGATCTCCCGCCGTTCAGACCCGAGAACCGTTTTCTTGAACGGAAATGCTGCACTTCCAAAGGAATCTATTTGGAGAGTCACCATCGGAGTCAGAAAGAGTAACCCGACAATTCGCCCCCTCGGTGGACAGCTCCCCGGCAACGAAACACGTCCCCGACGTGTCGAATCAGAACGCGACAGAGACGCCGAACTCGAAGCCATGAAAGAAACAATTCGCGCGATGACCTCCAAAATCCACTAGGCCACGAGCTCGGCCCCAGAGATAGACTGTGTCTTAAGAGAAACGCAGAATACGCTGTCGTCGAATCGCATCCACCCCGTTCAGACATTTCGGCAAGATCAAGCTCCCACCATACGCGGGCAGCACCGATCCAACCCAAGATTTAATGGCTTTCACCATCGCCATGGGACGCGCCCATTTCGCCCCCGAAGAACGTGAGGCCGGTTACTGCCAGCTCTTCGTGGAGAATCTCACCGGCCCCGCCCTGACATGGTTATCCCGGTTGAATACGCACTCCATCGATAACTTCGGGGATCTCTCTACCGCTTTCCTCAAACATTACTCCATGTACATCAAGCAATCCACATCCGGCGCCGACCTCTGGGCCCTGCACCAAGGAGCAAAGGAATCGCTCAAATCTTTCATCGAGCGCTTCAAGACGACGGCCTCGCAAAGCAATGTGACAGACGAATCCGCACTCCCCGCCCTGAGAAACGGCCTCTGGATTGAATCGGCCTTCAAGGACGAGATAAACTCAATAGGCCACGCTCACTGGAGGACGCCTTGCACCGCGCTGGCTCTATGTCGAACTTGAAGAAGAAAAAGCGGCGTTCTCGAGAAGGCATACCGCGCACAAGGCTCCGGCCCAGAAGGATAAACCCCAGGATGGATATCAGGAGCCTCGTCAACATTACGACGACGAGTATCAAGGCAATAAAGGCAAGCGAACCTCGTTCCTCGTCAACGACACGGCCCGATCATCCACTCTCCCACCGAGCTCCTACCCACAGCGGTGGCACCTTACCCATTCATGCGGTGGGCCATGGACATCGTAGGGCCACTACCCTGATCTCGCCAAAAGCGCTTCCTCCTGGTCATGACTGACTACTTCACCAAGTGGGTCGAGGCCGAGGCCTACTCAAAAATCACGGCGGAGGACGTCCGGAAATTTGTTTGGAATATCATCATCTATCGCCATGGCCTGCCATACGAGATCGTAACCGATAATGGCACTCAATTCACCTCGGTCCTATTCGAAGACTTCTGCGCGAAATGGAAGATCCGGTTAAGCAAATCCACCCCGAGGTACCCACATGGCAATGGTCAAGCAGAGGCAACAAACAAAACCATTCTCGACGGCCTCAAAAAACAGCTGGACAGTAAGAAGAGCCTTTGGGCCGACGAGCTAGACGGAATCCTCTGGTCTCACCGCACAACACCCAGGACGGCAACAAATCGCACACCTTTCAGTTTGTCCCACGGCATGGAAGCAATGGCCCCCTCCGAGGTTGGCATCCCCACTCTCCGCCGCGCTATGTTCACGCATCATGCCGACCTGAACGATACCGTGCTCCTAAGCGAGCTCGACTTCCTCGAAGAACAACGCGACCAATCCCTACTCCGCATACAGAACTATCAGCAGTTAGCCTACAAACACTACAACAAGAAGGTCAGGGGCCAGTTCTTCGCCAAAGGCGACCTGGTTTTACGCAAGGTCTTCGAAAACACGACCGAGCTGAATGCAGGCAAGCTCGGCGCCAATTGGGAAGGCCCCTACCTCATCTCCAAAATCGTCAAACCTGGAGTCTACGAGCTAACCACAATGAACGGCGTCGCAATCCCGCGCTCATGGAACTCAATGAACATAAAGCGATACTACTATTAGTCCCCTGGGCTCCATTCTCTTCTTCATCATTGTAATCAACCGAACTACGATTGGCTTGATCCCTTATACTAAAGGGTACGTAGGCAACCCCTAACCAGGGCGCAACTATCAATCTAATAAAATCTTATCTTCAAAAAAAAAAAACCGAGCTCAACGCTCACAAAAAAAAAACCGAGCCCAACGCTCGCAACAAAAACAATAAACCGAGCCCAACGCTCGCACCAACAATAAAAAAAAAAAAAAGACACACAAGCTATAAGTTTCTTAAGCCGAGCTCGCCCCTCGCACCAAAAGAAAGGCACACAAGCTATAAGTGTCTTAAGCCGAGCTCACCCCTCACACCAAAAGAAAGGCACACAGGCTATAAGTGTCTTAAGCCGAGCTCGCCCCTCGCAACGAAAGAAAGACACACAAGCTATAAGTGTCTTAAGCCGAGCTCGCCGCTCGCGCCTGAAAGATAAATCTTTAAACATCCTAAACCGAGCTCCGCTCGCACCAAACCCTTATGGGATAAATCAAGTAAACATTGTTGTGAGAGCAGAATCTCACAACCTCAATCCTTGACTAATTTCAGGTTGAAAGTATTTGGAATAAACTTAGAGAAAATGTGAGAAAATATTGAGAGAAGAAGTTGTGTGTTATTATTGCTTTTTTTAGTCAAGAATTCGGTTCTTTACAATATGGCTGGTCTTTTGAACTTATACCAGCTGAAAACATAACTGTCTAATCTTCATTATTTACATTAAATTCGGGAATAAATATATGATCTTCGTCTTTAATGCTGAGCTTGATTCCAAGGTTTCAAATTGATGCGCTTTGACTTGGTCAAATGCATGCTTCTGCTCCCAACGACCTCGCTCTTGTCCTTCGTGCTCGGTTCTTCCATCTTGTTAGCTTATTCTCCTTCGCGACCTCCCTTACCTCAGTTCGTAGCCAGGCTCAAGATACCTCGTCGTGGGCCGAGCCTTCCTTGTCGAGCCAGTTTACTCAGGCTGGGCCTAGGGTGCGGAATCCGGGCCCAACAATTGCCCCCCAGCATCCTTGTTGACTTGTCATTGAGGATGCGTAGCTGCAATCTCGGGTTCTTATTGATTCTTTAGCTAATCTAATCTCGCAATCTCGGTCCCTGATTGGTCTTTTGCCTGCTCAATGGCGAAATTACGGGGATCTTATGCGCGATATTTAAGGGAAGTGATAGGGCGAGTGGGCGGTTTATAAATGGACGGTTCACATTGTTTATATCCCCCACGTCGCCTCAACTTCCCACTCCCGAGGTAATGATGTCTTCTTTACTTTTTACTTTTTCTTTTATTAAGCTACCTGCATTAAAATCGCATTCACCTTCCTCCTTTCACCGTTTTTGCAAAAACTTCCTTTCAGCTTTTTTGCGAAAAATTTCTTTTTTACTTTTCCGGTGAACCTGCTCTTTTTACCTTCTTTCTACATGGCTTCTTCTTCTTTACCGAGCGCTCCTTCCGCCCTCGCCGATCAGTTCGGACCTCATGCAGGGAGCTCGATCTCAGTTGGGGAGCTCAAGAACATCTCTTCTTTGTGTGGACTTGATTACGGCGATTTCCTTGTTCCGTCGGAGGGTGACTCCCCTGAAGTTCCTCCGGAGGGTTACGCTTGCGGGTACGCTGTGTTCTTCTTGAAGTGCCGCCTTATTTTTCCCATCCCGGCGGCAATCCTTGATATCATCGGCGACCTAGGGCTCGCCCTGCCCCAACTCATGCCCAGTGCGATGAGGGCTTTGGTTGCACTCTGGGTCCGGTCTAAGGAGACCGGAGTTGTATTTACCACCGAAGACTTCCGCCAGCTCTTTAATGTCAAGGCGAACTCCAATCTGCGAGGGACCTATTACTTTCCAGCGAAAGTTAATCGGTCCGTATTCAGATTCAATGTGAGGGACGACAAGTGGTGGGAGCAGTGGTTTTATTTCAGGATCTTCAGACGGTCTGCCGAGGGCGAGTCGGTATTCCGGCATTCCTGGGCCCAGATTACCGGTTAGCGGGATTCCTAGGGAGTCGGCTTACTCCCCCTTTTGAGAAGTATCGGGTACTTTGGTGTAATTCGATTTTCTCTTTTTTTTTGCAGAATCTATCGACTCCTCGAGGACTGTAATGGCTGAGGTTCAGCAGCTCATCAGTCTTGTCCGGGAAGAGAGCTCTGATTGGAAACTGTTTACAGTTGACAGAGTCTTGAGGGCTCGCGATCGTCCAGCTCCCAAGTTCGTAGACGCCGGGCTTGACGACCCGCATAATCTGATACGGTCCTTCCCAATGAGTGCCGAGCTTGCCAGCGTTGGGCTCTTCAGTTCCTTGGAAAACTTTGCGTAGGACCAGGTCACCGTCCTCGAAATGTCGACCTCGTACTCGCTTGTTGTAATAGCGCGCCGCCAAGTGTTGGTAGTTTTGTATGCGGAGTAAAGCTTGTCCGCGGACTTCCTCGAGTGCGTCGAGGTTGTCGAGCATCATTTGATCATTGAGGCCGGGATTTTGTGTGAGCATCGTTCGGCGTATGGTCGGTACGTGGATTTCGGCCGGACATAAAACCTCCGTGCCGTAAGCCAAGAAAAATGGAGATTGTCCGGTAGATCGCCGAGGTGTAGTTCGATGGGACCAGAGGAATCCGTCTAGTTCATCGGACCAGCGTCCCTTTTTTGCATCCAAGCGCTTCTTGAGCCCGTCGATCACGGTTTTGTTAGTCGCTTCGGCCTGACCATTGCCCTGTGGGTATCTCGGTGTGGAAAAGCTCAGCCTGATTTTCCACTTTGCACAGAAGTCGCCGAACAAAGTCGAAATGAATTGCGGCCCGTTGTCGGTGACAATCTCATATGGAACTCCGTGTCGGCAGATGATATATTTCCAAACGAACTTTTGAACATCGAGAGCTTGTATCTCGATGTAAGATTCGGCCTCAACCCACTTGGTGAAGTAGTCGGTCATGACGAGTATGTGTTGCTTCTTTGTCGTCGAGCGCCGTAGTGGACCGACGATGTCCATGGCCCAGCGCATAAAAGGATAAGGTGCAGTTGATGTGGCTAACAGTTCGGTTGGTAGATTGATCATCGGACCATGTCGTTGGCACTTGTCACACGTGGCGACGAACTTCTCACAGTCTTTTAACATGGTCGGCCAATAATAGCTGGCCTTTTTTATTTTCAGAGCCAGGGAGTGCCCGCCGGCATGATTGCCCCCTGAGCCTTCGTGGACCGTCCGCATGATCTCGTCAGTGTCGGTGCTCGATACGCACATCAGTAGGATTCCCGCAGCGCTCCATCGGAATAAGTTCCCATCAAGGACGACGTACGGGGCCGCTCTCATCTTAAGTCGCCGAGCTGCCCATCTGTCCAGTGGGACCTGTCCGTCGCAGATGTACAATTTGAGTTCGGTGGTCCAATCTTCGGGTTCCTCGTCTTCTTCGGCCTCGAGGTCAATCGGAACGTGAAGCCCCTCAGATTCTACGTCTTTGTCATCGTCGGACCGGTCACGTAGATCGGGAGTTTCATGTAAGTCTGCGTCGTGAGCAGCCTCAAGGTCGGTCCGCCGGGCTGGAACTGTTCTAGACTTTCTCGTTTTAAGTTTTTGTACCGGTCGTTCGTCGTAGTTGCGTCCGCGCGTCGTCACTAGGCATGCCGCTGGTTTCTGGATACTCGATCTGGGAATGCTTTCGACCGGGATCGTGCGCTGTAAGTGGGGGTCAGAGCTGGATGCGAGGACGGCAAGTGCATCGGCAGGCGCGTTCTCCCCTCGCGGGATTTTGGTAAGGTCAAAGGACTTGAAATCGGCGGCGAGTTCCTTGACGAGTTGGAGGTAGGAACCCATTCGCTCGTTCTTCGTGTCGTACTCTCCGCTAAACTGGCTTGCGACGAGCTGAGAGTCGCAGTACGCATGTACCCGAATTGCGCCAATGGCCTTAGCCAATCGTAGTCCGGCGATTAGTGCTTCGTACTCAGCTTCGTTGTTCGAGGCATCGAATTCCAGCCGGAACGATTGTTCCAGAATTTCTCCAGTTGGTGATTGTAGGCGAATGCCTATTCCCGACCCGTGATGGCAGGATGACCCATCGACGTGGAGGGTCCATTTCTCGGTTGATGAGATGTCGGTATTGATCAACTCTTGTGGTAGTTCGATGAGGAAATCGGCAAGTACTTGGGATTTGATGGTTGTCCGGTTTTTGTAATCAATGTCGTACTCGCTGAGTTCGATGGCCCATTTGGCGAGTCTGCCGGACTGACTCGGACTATGTAGAATAGTTCGCAGTGGCTGATCGGTGAGCACAGTGATAGAATGTGATTGGAAGTACGGACGAAGCTTCCGAGCTGCAGTAACCACAGCAAACGCGAGTTTCTCAAGCGTGGGGTATCGAGCCTCGGCCTCGCCTAACGACCTGCTGATGTAGAAAATGGGCTTCTGCTCGCCTCGGTCGTCCCGGACTAGCACCCCGCTGACAGCCGAGGTCGAAATCGCGATGTAAAGGTAAAGAGTTTCTCCGTCTTCAGGTTTGGCCAAGATCGGGGGAGTGGATATGTACTCCTTAAGTTGCCTGAATGCGGCTTCGCACCCAGCATCCCATTCGAGATGCTTATTTCCACGGAGTAATGCGTAGAAAGGTAGGCACTTATCCGTTGATCGGGAGATGAATCGGTTAAGTGCGGCGATACGGCCAGTCAGCCGCTGAACTTCTCGTTTCGTTGTTGGAGACGGTAGGTCGATGATCGCCGAGATCTGTTTGGGGTTCGCCTCGATCCCTCTCTGCGTTACGATATAGCCGAGGAACTCTCCGGAAGTTACCCCGAATGTGCACTTGTTCGGGTTAAGTTTCATGCCGTACTCGTTGAGTATGTCGAAACAAGTATGAAGATGGCCGATATGGTCTTTGGCGGTGAGGGACTTGACGAGCATGTCGTCGATATAGACCTCCATAGTTTTACCGAGCTGACTTGCGAACATACGATTGACGAGTCTTTGGTACGTTGCTCCGGCATTTTTAAGTCCGAACGGCATAACTTTGTAGCAGTAGATGCCCCGATCCGTGATGAATGATGTCTTCTCACGGTCATCGGGGTGCATGAGTATCTGGTTGTATCCCGAGAAGGCATCCATGAAGGATAGAAGTTCATTTCCAGCTGTGGATTCCACCAATCTATCGATATGAGGAACCGGGAAACTATCTTTCGGACAGGCTTTGTTAAGGTCGGTGAAATCAACACAAATCCTCCATTTCCCGTTTTTCTTTTTCACAACGACCGGATTAGCTAGCCAATCTGGGTATCTGACCGCGGTGATTAAGCCTGCTGCGAGTAAGCGTTCAACTTCGTCGTTGACGGCCTTCGCCTTTTCCGGACCGAGCTTGCGCCGTTTCTGCTTGACCGGTCTGAAGGTAGTATCTATGCCGAGCTCGTGACACGCAATTTTTGGGTTGATCCCGATCATATCTGCGAATGACCAGGCGAATGTCGAGACGTTTCGTTTGAGGAAACGGATCAAATCGCTTTTGAATTCTTCATCCAGCGCGGATCCGATGCCAACGCATCTTTCCGGATTGCGTTCGTCGATATTGACTTGGATGATTGTCTCGCGCCGGGGTAAGTCGGGATTTAATGGATCTTCGGAAATTGGGTTCGCGTCGATAACGCATGTTCGAGCTGCCGTCCTAAGTTTGCATTCGTTGATAAAACACGTTCGGGACATTATTTGGTCGCCCTTGAGGGTGAAGACTCCAGATGGCGTCGGAAACTTCAAGCATTGATGGTAGGTCGATACGACGGCCTTCATCGCGTGGATCCAAGGTGTCCCGAGGATGGCATTGTAGATTGCCGGTCTGTCGAGAACCAAAAATCTGACCACTCGCACAAGTCCGCCTACGTAGATTGGCAGTTTCGCAGTTCCCGCAGTCATGGTCTGTTCGCCTGTAAACCCGGTCAGAGGTTCAATGTTATCTTTAATGTCGGAATCCGGAAAATCCATGTCCTTCAATGTCTGTCGGAATATCACGTTTACTGAGCTGCCGGTATCGATAAGGATTCTTCCGACAGCAACGTCTCCGAGAAGCAGGTTAACGACCAGAGGGTCGTTATGCGGCATGTGGAGTCCTTCTGTATCGGCTTCGGAGAAGGTCACCGGTATCCCGCCTTCAGCGGCTCGGTTCTGCCGTCGCGCCAGAATTACTTCTCTGCTATGCTGCTTAATCGCCCGAACTGAGTAATTGCAGGTTTCGAGGGCCCCCATAATCATGTTAATGCGCTTCCGGACTTGTGGGATGGTTTGATTTTCGAGTTGGTGGTCCTCACGATCTCGTTTTGGTAGGTCGATATTAGATCTGCCATTTGATTGTCCCGAATTTCCGGTGGGGATCGGCCGACGACCGCCGTTATTATCATTACGACGGAATCTGTTGCGAGGCCGGAACGCGGCTTCGACCGGGACTTCTCCCTTTCTATACTTCAGCAAAAGGAAATCTTTGAGGTGTCGGCACTCTTCGGTCCGGTGGCCCTCTCGATTGTGAAATTGGCAGAACGATTCTTCGCTTGAAGTTGGCTCGTTCGGTTCCTCGGGCCGGACCCATGTGTTCCAATGTTGTTGTGGCTGGATAGTATTGACTTGTTGGGTCGCAGTCCGTCTCTCGTAGAAAGGTCGGTTTTCGCGATTCTCCTCTTTTGGCTTTTCTCTGGGTGCGACATGCTTTGATAGGGCGTACTGCTTATCCTTCGCGGTCGTCTCTTCTTGTTCGAGGATATAGACGTGCGATTTATGTAAGATGTCCTCCAGAGTGTTCGGCCAGTTGCGTTTGATCTCCTTGTGAAAGTCCGACTTGTACCAGGTCGCCTTGTAGAGGGCTTCGATTGCGGCTTCGTCGTCGATGGTGCAGTTAGACACTATTGCTTTGAATCGGTTCATGAAATCACGCAATGGCTCATCGCTTCTCTGCTCGAGGGCCCATAGGTCGGCGTTCCGTGTCTTTTGCTTGATGAACATGGTGAATCGCTTGAGAAACTTGGTAGATAGTTCGGTATAGTTATCGACGGAGTGTGCGTCTAGCTGTGAGAACCAGTCGAGCGCGGTTCCGCTGAGGTTTTCTACGAAAAGTTGGCATGTGGCAGCATCTTTTTCCTCCTTGGTATCAAATCGAAAACGGTTCATCAAGATGCCGAACGAGGTCATGAAATGACGAGGGTCGGTATGTCCGTCATATGGTGTGATTTTTATTTTTTCCAAGCGTCGGACTGGGATATTGATAATCCGATGTGTGAACGGTGTCTTCTGGGTTTCTTGGATTACACGATCGATTTCGGGTGCCGAACTGGTGGCCTGATGGAATTTGGATTTCATGTCTTGAAGTTGGGCTCTGACGCTTTCAAACTCCTGGTCCAGAGACGCTTGATCGGTGATATGCGTCGCTTGGCTATCGGCGGATCGGAACGCGGGAAATCGTGCCGTTGTGCCTTGGTTTCGATTGAGCTCGGTGATGAGATTCCGACGAAGAGGAGGTGTTACTTCATCGGGTCGGAAAGGTGATGGGTTCTGTCTGAGTTCGCCGAGCTGGTCTCGAAGCTCCGTCTGGTTTGTGAATAGAGAATCAAACCGCTCATCGTTCTTTTTGGCGAGTTCGGCGAGCTGTGTTGCCAAGGCCATCAGGAGAGCAGTTTGGTCGATCGGAGCGCGGATCGTAGTGGCAGTGCTTGGCGGGACGTGCGGGGGGTCATCGTTGGCCGTCTGGTGTCGGTTTTCCGGATTAAGAATGTTGAGTTCGTCATTCTGGGTAATATTATCGCCGAGTGTGGAACCGCTGCCGTCGAGCATCGGGGTTGTCGTAGCTTCTGTCATCGTTGGTCTTTATCGAGAGAGACTCGGAGGTCGATTGTTCACCTCAAGGTCGGAGGCCCCCCCTCATTCTAGCGCCAATTGTTGATCGTAGAAATCACAAGAGTAAAGGAGTTAGAATGCGAATTGGTATTTTGTTTTATTGAATCGAACTTAGTCGGCGTTTTACAAAAATATTTCGAGGTCGGTCATGAGGTCGAGATCGGATTTCGAGCTCTCACTTTCTCTCTCTAAAAATGTATTGCGGATTTGTTTCCCCTGCTCTAAATGTAGTCGGGACCTCCTTATTTATAGGCGTTTCTCGGTGGCTTTAGACTTTCCCCCGAATCCGGAAAAGTTCCGCAAATCCCGGATTAAAAGTTTTAGTCAATCTTCCCTTTCCGCAAATCAAGACCTACTTTCCGTAAAGTCGGATGTACTTGGCGGAAAGTAAAACGTACTTTCCGCGCATTCCGGAAGTGGGTTCTGACTATGACAGGTTGAGACCGATGAGCTCGGTATGTCGTAGTTCGGCGGTCGCATGTCGATCCTTCCTTTACCGATCTCGGACCGTCGTCGATCGGATTGAAACGGACCGATCTCGGTACCGAGACGAGGATTTGATCCTTACATTTACAATCGATTATGATGAGTTCGGTTTGATTTGAGCTTGGTTGTTATTGCGCGAACTTCCTTGCCGATCTTGAATCATCGTTGATCGGATCGTGTTTTGCCGATCTAGATTCAAGTTCGGCCGATCTGGATTCAAGTTCGGCGTTCATTCAGATTCTTATCGGTTTATCGGTTATCAGTCTATCGCGGACCTTTCTTTCAAGTTCGGAGTTCGGCGAATGTTTCGTGGGCTTTCCTTTCGGGTTCGAGCCGTCATCGACCGGGATTAGTTGGGCCGGTCTCGGTTCAAACCGGGCTAAACCGGGGAGTGCTAAACTCACCACCAACAATCACTGGTCTTTTGAACTTATACCAGCTGAAAACATAACTGTCTAATCTTCATTATTTACATTAAATTCGGGAATAAATATATGATCTTCGTCTTTAATGCTGAGCTTGATTCCAGGGTTTCAAATTGATGCGCTTTGACTTGGTCAAATGCATGCTTTTGCTCCCAACGACCTCGCTCTTGTCCTTCGTGCTCGGTTCTTCCATCTTGTTAGCTTGTTCTCCTTCGCGACCTCGCTTACCTCAGTTCGTAGCCAGGCTCAAGATACCTCGTCGTGGGCCGAGCCTTCCTTGTTGAGCTGGTTTACTCAGGCTGTGCTTAGAGTGCGGAATCCGGGCCCAACAATTGTGCAATATCCAATTCCATTAATAAACAAAAGGGGGGCTCTACGCCAGTATACAAACGGCACTACAGCCTAAACAAAAAAAAAACAAAAAAAAACAACAAAACAAAAAAATCTCTACACCCCGTCAACACGGGTACTATCTACGTCATCCGGGCTCACCATCCTCATATTTGTGCCGTGTTCACCCCAAAACGGCTGGTTCGATTCCGGTGGGACTTCCGAAATCCCGATCTGAACAGGCGGCACAACAATCTCGGTCTGCACGGTATTCTCGGACTGAACTTGCGGCGCAGCAGCAACCGGAGCAGCTAGAGTTGGATCCAAGGCCGGCTGGGTTCGGCCGGGCAGAACCCGCCGAAGCTGGACGTCGGGGTACGATCTACGGGAACCTCCAGGTCTTCCGGGGTCAACTCCGGGTAATCAACCTGATCTAGCTCGGCTTCGAATTTCAGCTGGTCGGCCTTCAGCTTCGCGTACCGATGTGACGGGACCACTAAGCCATCTTCGCACTCCATTCTCTCGAGGCATTCCCGCGTGCCGACCACCTGACTGAGCAACAAGTGTGTGGGCAAAGCCCGATCCCGACCAACCAAATGGGCACAGATCTTCTTCATCTTAACAGCCCATTTCTGGTTCCGAGCTGCCCACCTCCCCTTGACCCGATCGTTCTCTTGGGCAACAGCCACTTTTGCCCGGTCAATGGCACCCTCCAGCCACGCAACCCTAGCTCGGAACGTTTCCTGCTCCCCGCAGACCTTCCCAATCTCCCCCTTCGCGAGTGCAAGCTCCTCCTCAAGGGCGGCTGACCGCTCCTTCTCCGATTCCAGCTCGGCAAGCACTTGATCCGCTTCCACCGCCCGTACATGCGCCTGCTCCAAAGACGACTCCAGAGCAGCAGACCAGGCCTTCTCATCCGCCAATTTCTTCCTAGTCTCACGGATAACGACCGACAACTCCTCCTCCCCCGCTTCGATGCGCAGCTTCAGGCGCTCATTCGCCCGCTCCAGCTCGACAACCTGCCTGTCATACCGTTCACCTAGGGTGGCCAAGTTAACCATCGTCTGCAGAAACGAACAAATCCTCAGACCCAAAAAACAACAAAAAAAGAAGGACAAAAAAAAAAACAAAAAAAAATTCTCACCCGGACTAGGGAGCGGGATGTACTTTGAAAAATGTCAGACTCCGCCATCTCCGAGATAGGACACAAAAGGGGCCTCCTCCCAAGCGCAGCCGCGTAGACAAGATCGGCGCAAGCTGCTTTGTCCTGCACGAAGGGCACGTCACCACTCTCATAGCTGAAGTCGAAGCTATGATCCACCGGCTCCTCATCACCACTACCCCCGCCATCAGGAACCTCGGGCTCATCCTTGGCCTCAACATCCTTGGGCTCGCCGCCGACATCAACAGCTTCAGGCTCATTGTCCACCCGCTCCTCGACCACGTCAGCCACCTGGTCCTCGCCCGCTTCATTCCCCCCACCAGCAGACACCTCGGTCCCATGCCCACCAGACATCTCACCAGCGGTGCCTTCGGACAGCTCGGTCCCACGACCCTGCCTGGTGTCCTCCCAACCTAGAGACGAGGACTTCACCCCAACGGCCGGTTGACCACTAGGCACGTCGGCTTGACCATCCTCCCGACCTACGGAAGAAGACTCCACCCCATCGGTCCTTCTCTTGTTGGACACTTTCTTGCTCCTATCTTCACCCGTCCTCTTCCCGAGAACGACCGTGGATGCACCAGCCCGTGGCGCCTCTTGTCGGGTTGTCTCCTCCACAACCGGAGAAGGATGCGCAATGAAAGAGTCCGAGTAGGACGGGATAGCAAATCTCGATCGACATGTTCACCGAAAACAGTCAAAAAAAAAAAAGTATTAATAATAATACATATACAGAAGGCGACGACCTACCGGCCATTACTGCGGTAACTCTCTCCGGGGTAAAGGACTTCCAATCTCTCGGCTGCAACGACCTAAGCACAGCCAGAACACCGGTGTAATCGGACAACTTGACACCGGAAGTATGTGGACCTAAAAACAAAACCACAGCGTCAGTTAGAACAAAAAAAAGACATACGGCACGATCCAAAAACCTCTACCCGGAGAAAAATTCCAAGCCCGTGTGTATCTCCCCGTCGGGTCAAGACCGACGACCTTGGTAGGACGGACGAAGAAGTAACTGCGGGACTAATGGTCGACTTTGCTCAGCTTATCTTCGATAAGATCCACCATAGGCTTAAAGGAGACATAATATGTCCCCGGGTAGGCAGGATTCCCCTTCAAATGGGTGAGGTCCTCGAACATGCGGGGAGTCTCCACCATATCGCTTTCCCACCCAAGAGTCAGCATCACAACCATGCCTTGGATTGTGGACGGGCAGATCTGGGAAAACGCCAACCCCCGCCTCTTGCAGTACGCAACAAACAGGTCGGGAAGAGGGAAGCGCAGCCCACACTTCGCAAAAAATATCTCATACAGACAGACGAAGCCCTCAGGAGGACCCCACTGACGTTCCCCCGTCCCGGGAAGACGGAGTTCGGCTGATCTGGGAAATCCGCACTTTGATGCCAAACTCGCGATAGACTCCGGAGTGCTCCAGGTCGGTGAACCGCCCAGATCGTGAGAAACCTGGGGAGGCTTCGGAGCCTTAGGTTTCCGAACCCTTCCAGTTCGTCTGCCTCCTCGTCCACCCTGGTCGGCGCCGCGACCACCGCGGGAGGATCCGCCGGTCACCGACCTCCCTTGTTGAAACCCAGAAGTCGACGGAACAGACTGCGTCCCGTCTTCGTCGCCACGACACGGCGAAAAGGTGCGCTCCGAGTCGTCATGCGGCGAAGAGCCTCTCGACGGAGAATCCTCACGATCACTGCGAGAACTCGAATGTTCACTAGATTCGGCCCTAATCGTTTGAAACATCGACGCCATCACACGGAGCAAAGGAGAAAACTTCCAAACAAACTCGATCCGACGACGAAAAACCCCAACGAAATCCCAAACAAAAATTCCACAGGAAAGAAGTAGTTACCTTGAGTATACGCGCATAAGAATAAAAAGGAGGAAGAAGGGGAAGAGGGTTTAAATAGGAGGATGGGAAGGGGAAACGAGGGCGCGACACGTGGCAAAGGGGCGCAACTTCCAAAACCCTAATGATGATTGTCGCTTCGGTATCCGCGCGTAGAAAATGGGAACCGCTTCGAAAAACGCGAAACGTCTCACACTCCCGCGCATAGCCGACACGCACAGACAATCTTCGAACTTGGCGGGAAAACCGACGCGTGTAAATTGCTTATTCCCGCCTACAACAATCAACCCTAAAATCTCGGAGACCGACCTGAGATGCGCCGAACTAACAAAAACTCAATTTCGATGCATTCACCACACCTCATGACACCGAACTGGGGGGAAAATTGTTGGAGGTGGGCTTAGCACCCCCCCAATTAACTAGGCCCATCTCAGCAAATAGGGCCCACTCAATCTAAGCCCAGCCAAAAGTATCACATTTGGATAGGAAGGGCCCACCGAGCTCGGGCCGACAGCCTGCTGATCCCGCGCTAAGATCAAGGGATAGACGACATGTGGAGGGCAGTTCGAGAACAGTACCCTATCTGCCTAGGAGTATGGCGTCAAACTCATCACAACCTACCCGCCGCAGAGGCAGGAGCACGTATCTCGAGGTACCTTACCCGCGAAGGACGCTGGGAACGCCACGTCACCCCGGAATCATGGAAAGCTACCTGTTCGGCCTCTGCTATAAATACCCCTTGGAATGCGTTTACAAAGGGGGACTCTCTTTCCGAGACATTATTGTAGCTCTTTAGATCAAAAACACAAAGAAACACGGTCCCCGACCTGTTCGTAATATACGCCGACCTGTCTTTCGAAAAACCCGACATGTTCAAAATCAAACTAAACTTGTTTTAATCACGAAAATCTCGCCTCCCCCAAACATCTAATCTCACTCTAATCATATAAGTGATCTCTCGGATTAATAGTAATCCCGTAGTCGAAGCTTATGATGTCGTTTTCTCGACTAAAGGCTCTCAAGCCGGTAAGCTTTTGGGTTATTATAAAGCCCGACCCGAATGTTGGTTGACCCGTTCAAAATCTATTGATCTCGGATTGTAAATTGGGGATTAACCATTTACCCAATTTTGTCTATGAAATTGATTGGGATGTGATTTTTATTGATGGGTCACGTGGGTACGCCGGAGATTCACCGGAAAGGATGTCTCTGATTTATACGTCGGCGGTTTTGGCGAAGAGTAAAGATTCGGGGAAGAAGATGGATGTTTTTGTAATTGAGTTTGGGAGAAAGATCCAGAGAGTTTAAAGTGAGAAATTTCTATATCGAGGCAGACCGTAATGGAAATCGCGACGGCGATCGTGGAAGGGAAGACGGAGATCCTGGCGGGTGTTTCTCAAACCGTTAGATTTGAATCATGAGGTTTCGACTCATTTGGATGTTTTCCCGGTCAACGATCTCGGTCTCAGCGACGACATTAGATTTCGATCGTTTCTGGATCTAGAGAAGAAGACAAAGAGAGAGGCGAGATGGTAAGAAGAAGAGAGGTTAAGAAGAAAGAGGAAGAGGAAGATGGTAATGGATGGAGAAGAGAGAGGATGAGGCACAATTTGGAGAGATTTGATCTTCGGGAAAGAGGAAGACAAACAATTTTTTGTTTTTCATTTCTTTTTGATTTTTGATTTTTTTTTTTAATTGTAATAATAATTAAAACTAATTTTTAAATAAAATAATTAATTTTTTAACGGTTTTTAATTTTTCTATTAAGGAAGTTTAGTATTGNAGTTTAGTATTCCGATAAAAAATTTGACGGCGCGTACAATGATCCACTGAAGGTTTTTTCTGTTAAAAATTCTAGGTTGAGGGTTTAGGTTTTTTCTGTTAAAAATTCTAGGTTGAGGGTTTAAAGTGTTAGTGAAATACTTTGGAGGTTTAAAGTGTCAGTAGGTGCCCATTTGAAAGTTTTTTATGCGATTTTCCCAAAATCCGTTAGTTTTACGTTCCAGAAAAAGGTTCAAAATCAATCTCTACTAAATTCGATGTGCCAAAAAAAACTTGAGCTAAAATACGGTGCAATTTCCTACATTCCGGATATAAAAATTTAAATTTCCTATCCAAACTATTGAATCTAACCAAAATTCAGCATTGATCGCAAATTCATTAGTCAACCCGTTAACAGCGCAGTCTGAGTCAGCAGCCACGTCAGCTAAAGCATCTACAGTTGCTGAGTCAGCTGCCACGTCAGCCGTCATTAATTTTTTTAACTATGTTATTAGTGGCAACTGACTGAGATTGTTGAGTCAGCTTTATTAACGGTTTGACTAACGAATTTGCGGTCAATGCTGAATTTGAGTTGGATTCAATAGTTTGGGTAGAAAATTTGAATTTTTATGTCTCAGAATGTAGGAAATTGCACTGTATTTTAGTTCAAGTTTTTTTCGGAACATCGAATTTAGTAGAAGTTGATTTTGACCATTTTCTAGATAACAACAAGCATAGTTTTACGTTCTGCATAAAATAGTCTCAGAGACCTTTGAAACCTTTCGTCTCCTAAAAGGTAAAAAGTCTTCAAGTAATAAACAAACATCCTAATCAAGACTTAAGGACTAAGAGGAACGAACAATCATCTTGCGTACCTTGTCCAGCAAGTTTTTTGATTCGTCTTCAAGTTTCATCTTCAATTCTTCCGTAACCTCTCCCTCTGATTGATCCAGCAAAGCTCTCATCTCCTCAAGCTTCTTTTTCAAACACTCGATTTCCATTACGCCCTTTATGGTGTCAGCTTCCTTCTTCTCATTTGTGTTTTCAGGTGAATCAGAAGAAGGATACCTGAGCTTGAATGTAACGGCGGAAGTAGTAGCGAATGGGCATTTCTCTACTGACGTGTGAAAGGCTTCTTCTCCATCAGATACATTCAAGAAGGAAATGCGTGCGCAGGAGTTATTGTCGAACATACAGCTTCTCTTTTTGTCCAAAGCTCCAAACTTTTCGTATGTTGTGATCAAATCATCTTTTGAAGGCAGAGTAGAACCAAAACCAGACTTAATAAATAGCTCAACACCTGAAAATTGCTTCTCAACTTCACTCTTGTTCTTCTTCTTCACCGTCTCGTTCGGTTCATTTCTGGTTTGCTCTTTCTCATCCACTACTTGCTGCTTCAGTTCAGGCTGCTTATCTTCATCTGAAATGTTTCTCTTGTTATTGGCCCCATCATGATATGTAAAGCTTCGATAAATCGACACACTCTCTCTTATCATTGTCACACGAGCTATTATAGTCCGTTAAATATACCACTGATCTGTAAGGGCCACAACACATTCACCACCCGATCTTGACATCACCGGTTTCTCGGGTTCACTGTATATAGATCATTTGTATATATATTTGCATTTAGTTCATGTAAAGCCATGTAATCATCAGGGGCATCATATGTTATATATTATATCTATAGCTTCTTCTTTTGTACATATAGAATTATGCCAATAGATTGAACCGAATTGGAAACCCTTGATATCAGCTGGAGGATTCTGGTTTTGCACATTTACGGGATATAAAACCAAAAACTAAACCGGACGTTACACACATAAAATTGGACCAAGTTTCAGAAACACGTATCATCCATCCGATTGCAAAATACATGTAACCAAATTATCAATCACCACCAACTTGACGCTTCCATGAGTCTTCAACGATCAATTCATCCACTCCCCATTCCTCAAAACTGATTCAGAATCATAACAAGACACAACAAAAGAAACATGTCAAGTGACTGAAGAGAATCATCCATTTTTCCTAATAAATTCGATATGACCTATAACGCAAACTAACCTCCCATCAGGCAGATAGCGTCTAATAGTGAATGGTATCTTCCTTTGCCTAAGCTCCTTCATAGCAATCTTAGAACCAATATCATAAGTTAGCTAAAATGTCCAGAAAGAACAACAAGAATGGAAAAGTGAGTGCAAATAAAAGTAGTAGCACCTCAAGAGGATCAGTCTCGCCCTCTAGCTCGACCATGACAGGAGCATTCATGCTGTATCAGTCAAAAACAGCATAAGGAATCAAACTTTTCAAAACAACTTAAGAGGTTAGATGAAGCAGAACACAGACTGTTCTCAGTTGAATTAAGTACTCTCATGAGTTTTATAACACATGATGACAAACTTAACACATATGATGAAAGGATAAGTGAGTGCCACAGTAAAAGAATCAAACTTTTCAAGCCAACTTATCAATTATGTGAAAGACAACAAAACATTGTTCTCAGTTGAATTGAGTATCCTCATCAAGTTTTATAACACATGATGATAAATTCTCAATAAACAATAGATATAAGATGAAAGGATAAGTGAGTGCCCGAAAAAGAATCAAACATTTCGAGCCAACTTAATTATTATATGAAATAGAACAAAGATTTTTTTCAGTTTAATTGAGTAAACTCATCAAGTTTTATAACAAATGAAGATAAATTCTTAACAAACTTAAGATATAAGGTGAAAGTATAAGACTTAACGATTATATGAAATAGAACAAAGACTGTTCTTAGTAGAATTAAGTTCCTCATCAAGTTTTGTAAGATCTGAAGATAAATTCTTGACAAACTTAAGAGACATGAAGCAATAGTAGAAAAAAGGTGGAGAACCAGACCTAATTTGCAGAGCGCGAGTACCGAGGATACGTGCACGTTCATACTTGGTCATAAACTTTGACGTTTTACGTGGACGCTGTACGGGCTCTGCTTCGACCTTCTCTTCTGTTTCAAGAGGCTCGCCGTTGAGATCCTCGTTCTCCTTCATATCAGCATCTTCCTCAACCCCTTCCTACTCATTAAAACTAATCAGAAAATAGCAGCTTGTAATAAGCAATATCCATGTCTTTTCTACAAAGAAGATTAACTTACTTCTATTTCAGGCTCCACTGGCTCGTCCTCATAACTGCAGCAGCAAAACAAATTGAAGCAACATCAACTATATGGCATAACCATAGCAACAAAACAGCTTCAACTTACTCACAAGTTTCATCAAAGTTCATGTAATCATTCCACGAGAAGGAAAAACATGTTTACCAGCGAGAAAAGAAAATGTTTGATGAACCCTAACATATTGGAACATTTTCTCTTGGAATAAGAGCTCTAGAAACACTTAGCGGTCGCGAAATTAGCTCTTTCTCTGTTAATCCACCACGAAATTAGGGTTTTCTACCTTAAAATCGATTGGGATCAATACTCTCTGCCGAACAAACATTCTTTTTTTTTTTTTTAAGCAAAAACTCATCGAAGAAACTCATGGATAAACTTTCAATCTCGACAATAACTAATACAATCAATCTCAATCGTTTACGGTTCGTCGAGAAGAAAACAGAATCCTTTGAAATCGAGCGCAAAACTAATACAGACATAGGAAACCGAGAGAGAGAGAGAGAAAGAGAGGATACCCCAAATCATCGACTTCGTTGTAATCGTCGTCCGCCATTAAAGCCGATTTGAGATCGCTCTCTTCCTCTTTGCACAATCGATAAACCCTAAGAGTTGTTGCAGAGAATCAAACGACGAGGTTATGCGTGAAATATCTAAGGAGTGGCAATTTTATATTTCGGTTTTACTTTTCGGGCTTTATGACCTTAACCGTTTTTTCGGATAATTTAATTTCAAGCCCAACTTAGGCCCACATAAGAGAAACAAAAGATCAAATTAATTTTTTTTTTTTTTTTAATGAAGAAGAAGAAGAAACAGAGTCTTTAAAAAGTTCTTGCCTTCATGAGGGTTTTACAAATCTTCCATAGTTCCATTAAAACTATTATCATTGCGATAACTCATAAGATTATATCGTCTTGAACACTGACATTAAGTGTCTTATTCTGAAGAACAATGCTTCCAATGACTGCAACTTCATCTTCTACAGTCACAGCCTCACCTGCAGAAACAAAAAGTATCAGAGAAAACTAAACAAATCGTTTGTTGAGCATAAAAGCTTTGAAAAGAGGCAATGAAAATTACCAAGAATGGTAATCCCAAGCCTCTCATTGTAATCTCCACTAGCTTGAACTCTTGACCATCTACCTATTGAAGATTTCCAACCGATGATTGAGTTTATAACAACAGCATTGTCCTGCATTTAAACCAGATTAGAACATCGAAACACACATCTTTTTGGATTTGTAACTAGACGGAGATTAAAAGCTCGTTAATATATTTTACCTTGATTTCAACATCGTCCAAGATTATGCAGCTAATAAGCCTTACACCAGGTCCAACTCGAACGTTTGCTGAGATTGACACGTTTGGACCAATCTTGTTCCAAGGAATTTAAGATTTAAGAGAGTGTCATTTGCAAAGTTACATGAGATGGTAAAGTAGATTTCATGAGGGTAAAAAAAAGTTACCTTTGCGGTTGGATGTAATTTTACGGATGGGTGAATATAAACATCACCAACTATCATCGGTTTCTTATTAGTACCATCTCCTGAGGCCAAAAGATGAGGCGATGTTTGGCGGAATTGAGAAAGATATAAATCCGAGCATTTCAAAGATTTCCTGTTTTTAAACAATTTCTTAGCACAGGAGTTAAAAGAGAGTTTGAGGCAAAACAATTATTAGGAGAAAATCTTACCCTGGAGTCTTGATCTGTTCCCAAAAATCCTTATTCTCATATGTGTATAGTTGCTTCTTTCCAGCAAGTGGTGACAATATATCTTGATCTAATCTCACAAAATCCGCAGAAACAGACCTTGTAGCAGATTGGAAGTGATTCGATGTCTGGTAGTTGCTAGCTGCCAAATTTAGTATAAAGTCAAGTGATTATAAAAGGAACAAATCTCTAATCGAAAATAATTCAAGTCTCTGCGATAGGCCAATAATGAATACTCACATGTCTCTCTCATTTGGTTGTATACTCCTTCAATGGCTTTGAAGATATCTGAAGTAAACACATAGACACCACAGTTTATCAAGTCACTGACCTGCATCGAGTGAAACCTTATAAGCTCAACAAAGTCCAGAACCAGTGAAGCAAATAAGAAAACAGGAAACTTTAGCAGAGAATTACAAAAGTCTCGGGTTTCTCTGTATAATGCAGGAGTTCTTTAGTATCAGGATCAGCTATCAACTCTCCAAATTGACTGGCTGCTTCTGCAGAAACCTGAAGCAAGAAAAAACAAAATCCATAAATTTTCGATCTTTATATTTGTTTCCTCTGTAATATCTATAAACAAAGTTAGAAAAAAAAACTCAAACCTTGATTACTAACATAGTTCCAACCCCAGCATATCTTCGATGTGCATCTGCCAAAAATTGTGAAGTTAAATCAAAGTAAGAAAGGGAAAATGATGAAGCAGATTCAAGAAAGCGAGATTACCGAGTATGTCCTGAAGAGGGAAAGAACAGCAAACATCGCAGTTTAGGAGGAAAACATGTGACTGTTCAAAATGACAAAAAAAATAAACCATACAACCAAAATAAGCAGCTGATTCAACAAATCAAATGAATGAAAGCAATAACAAAGATTGGTAATTTCATTAGAGATCAAACCGGTTTTTCTTCCATGATCCTATCCCGAAAGTAATAAAGCGCACCAGCCGAACCATGAGGCTTATCTTCTTTCAAGTATCTGCAAAACAAGAACACAACGTGAGAAGGTTTAAAACATCGAACACCAATAACTAAAACACCAAGTGCTATAAACTTACCGCACTGGTATTTTCAGCTCGCTAGATATCGAAGAAACATACAAAGCGAACTCTCTTTCCTCATAAAATCCAATCAGAAAAATCTGAGCCAGATTTGATATCTGCCCTCCAAACATATAAACACAATCCATATCAAATGAAAACTTGCAAACATTTCAAAGTTGACAACTTTCCCAGCTAATGTAACAAGAAAATTTCACAACTTGGATATCACAAATCATACAATAACAATCTTTTTAAAATTGGGAACAAACCCAGGTTTTAATTAAAGATCAAACATTTCAAAGTTGACAACTTTCCAAACTTTTGCAACTAATGTAACAAGAATTAAGAAAGCTTGGACATTACAAATCATACAATAACAAGCTTTTCCAATTTGGACTAAACCCAGGTTCACATTTTCTCAGGGATCATACATAAAATCGTATGAGAAAAAAAGAACAAACCTTTTTACAAGCAGAAATAGGATGATGAATCATCGGTTGCCCAGCCAAAGGGATCAACGGTTTTGGTGTATTGAACGATAATGGGCGAAAACGAGTTCCTAAAGCGATCCACATTAACAAAAAACCAAAATCAATTTCATTTGAAAATTAGAAGTCGAGATCCAACAAAGAATTGAAATCGAATAGATATTGTTCACCTTTGGTCGGACCTCCGACCATAATCACAGCGACGACTTTCTCTTCCGACATGTCGATTCAAACCCTAGATTCGTGAAAAGACGGATGATCTGATTTTTGTGAAAGGTGGTATCTTTTTAGTCGGATATCCCCAAGTTTTTGAACTAAAAGTTTTGTAAAGTAGAAACAGAGAAATGAGAATGGAGCCTACGTTTTAAGCAGCATACGGATAAAAGGAAAAGAAAAAACAATTGAGTTTGACTTTGATGTCAAGAGCACGTTATGTCTCTTTTTTTTTGGTCATCTTTATTACTTCGAAAAAAACATAGTCAAAGCCGAAAAAACTGAGAGTAATGTTTGTGTTTACTGTTTATTAAATTCGTTCTATCTCGTTTTACGTAAATTAAAAAAACAATTTAATTTTCTGTTTTACTCCTCGTTAATATATTATATATTATGATATTACTAATTAATAAGCTAAATGAATAAGGATAAAAATGAGAATATTATCAAAGATTTGCATTAAAATTCTAAAACGACAACTAATATGAAACAAAATTTAAGATCTAAAACGACAACTAATATGAAACGGAGAGAGTAAATTTTTAGCTTGATGATGGTGTGTTTCTGTCGGCGGTGCGTCTTCTCAGCCGTAAAGATTTCAGGTTGAAGTTTTCTAAGCTTCTTAAAATCTCAGTCGTCGGTTTTAAGGAATCCCATTTGATTCAGGTTTTGGTCCTGACATCTCTGGTTTTGGTGCGTTTTGCATGTGGATGTTTATTTTGGTGAAGTTTTTGTGTGTGTGGAGGAGTGCTTTTCCTTGGATTTAGGAGCAACAGGATGGTGGGTGATCATGAATAACTTCTGCCTCTGAGCAGGGTTTCTCCGACTCGATCTCAAGGAAAAGGAGCTTCGGCTCTTAATAGCATAAAGTTGTAGGTCGTCGAATGGTAAAATCGTGTTTCTTGTCTTCCTCGGTTGGCCAGCTTGCAGATTTAACTCATGGGGCCAAAAGATCTTCAGGGCAATATAATAAGTTCATGCAAAGGTAAATTCGTGTATACTCTTGCCTTATGTGTATACTCTTGCCTAATTGTGCAACCTCAGTAAATTGGCTATTGGGTGTTTTCTTCATTTAATCATTCATGTCGTAGTTGCTTCTCCTACAAGGAGTGTTTAGTTATTAAAGTTTTGTTATGTTATCTGTTGTACTCTTGTCTTATGGTTTGTTTTTGTTTGTCTTAAGTTTTCGGAGATATTTCTATGTTCAGTTGGCTGTTGGCTATGGGGATATATCTTTCTTCCGTCGACTTTTGTCTCCAGAGAGGTTTTGACCTCTGTCGGCCTGGGGTAAGTCCAAGTTTCAAACATAAATAAAATCTTCTAGATGACAAAAACAAAAAATAAGAACAACAAAAATTGCTATGGATGGACACTCTCAGACAAGTGTTAACCGATGTTTGACATCCGGTTCTTTCCGGTTTAAAAAATGAATTTTATTACTCGTCAGAGGTTTTTAGCCAAAAGGTGAAGTGAACGGAAAATGAAGAGAACATTTTGAAATTCAATCTTCAATTAAAAGCCATATAGAAATCGGAATTCAAGGAGAAAGAGAGCAAATTTCGCGTGGTAGCATGAATCCAACGAACGAAACTGATACGATCCAAGATTGAGAGAATGGGCCTATTTGGGCCAATGGACTCTTATGTTAGTTGGCTTATGGCCTTTTACGTTTTATGCATATTTCCTTCTGCTATATGTAACCGTGAAACTCCCCATTGTCGACATTATCAGATTGCTGATCAATCAATTGGAGTGTAGCGACTCGAAACTGCTAATCTTCTTCTCCCTTTCTTCATCTTCTATCTCTAATTTCTTCTGATCGTCTTCTTTATTTCTTCTATCTCTCATTTCTATTTCTGTTCGATTGATAACCCGATCCACGGGCTTATCAGAAACTCCATGAATCTTCAAGTGGTTTTCGTTTTGGGTCCATTTTTCTCTCCTAGAACTTCATTCTGGCGGTTTGTAATCCGAGCGAAATGTAATAAATTGATTGATTCTTCGTGAAGTGATTGAGAAGTTAATCAGGGTTTGGTGGTCGTCACCGGAGGATTTTGCCGGGAAATTAATTAGGGTTTAGTGAAAAGATGGAATTTTTAGGCTCATCTGAGTGCAATCTAGAGATTCTAGAAAGTCTATCGGGCGATGCGATTCAGGAAATTACAGAAAGCTACGATGGGTTTTTCACTACTGTGGAGTCTCTCATTGCCGGCGCCGGAGATTCCTCAGTCGAGCAAGAGTTCGTATCTCATGTATATAGTCTCTGCAAACACGGGCTTGATGCTCTTGTTCGTGACCACTTCCTCAGATCACTCGAGGTATTAAAATTACCTTTTTTTAGCAGAAAACTTTTTGATTTCTACACTCTTGGGTCAAAGTTTGAGTCGTATCTTTAACGGACTAGCTTGTTCTAGTTAGTATCTGCTCTGTTGTGAGATAGCTGGTGTAGTGTAACAGTTGAAGAATGTTTGTTTTTCTTATGAGCTTTGTGACAACATTTATTTGTTTCAGCAAGCTTTTGAGAAGAGTGGTGCATCGAGTTTTTGGCATCATTTTGATGCTTACAGCGAGAAGAAACATTCTGTAAGTAGATACAAAGCTTGGTTGATGCCTTAAAATTCTGAAATTGACAGTTTTCGTTTTTTCGATTCGTAAGTTTTGACTGAAATGGATGCTTTTGGACAGGATTATGGAGAGGAGATTCAGGAAGTCTTATGCAAGGCTTTGGAAGAAATATCTATAGAGAAGCAGTATCATGAGAAGTGCTTGTCCATAGTGGTTCATGCTTTGCAGTCGTTTAAAGAACATTCATCAGAGGCTAGACAGAACTCAGATGCAGAAAGAGTTCAACTTTTTGCTAGATTCCGGTCAATGTTGTCTTCAACTCTGATGACTACTCTTCCTCAGCATTTTCCTGGTATACCCATCTCTGATAGCTTGTTCTTTGTTGATTTTCGATGTGATTTGATTCAAACAACCAATGAGGCAGTAGTCTGATCATTCACAATGATCAATTTTAACTCTGATTTGTTTGCTTGAAACTTTGTTTTATATCTTCGCCACTTGTTCAATCATTACTCTCATATATTTCCTCTCTTTATTATGTTCTTAGAAATACTCCACTGGTATTTTAAGGAAAAGCTGGAGGAGCTAAGTGCAATCATGGATGAAGATGATATTGAGAAACAGGAGAGTGATTGCATGGATTTGGACGAGAAGCTAAGATCTAAAAATGGAGAAATGGATGTTGACGAAGGCTATTCAAGACATGACGAGTTGGTGAAGAACATTGGGAAGGTGGTACGTGACCTTAGAAGCATTGGATTCACATCTATGGCTGAAAATGCTTATGCTTCTGCAATATTTTTGCTTCTTAAGGTATTTGATACGTCAGAGATTTCATCTGCCTCACTAAGACTTATAACATGGTAAATGTAGTTAGTATACATATGATAAAACTCGTAGCCTGTTTGGTGATGTTATACTCCAGGCGAAAGTGCATGATCTAGCGGGTGATGATTACAGGACTTCTGTTTTGGGGTCAATAAAAGAATGGATTCAGGTAGTTTTTTCTGCTTAGATTCTCACTGCCATCAGACTGTTTGGTGATTTGGAGATTCCTGACATTGTGATTTTCTTTCCAGACAGTTCCTCTTCAGTTCCTTAATGCGCTTCTTTCTTATCTTGGTGATTCCGTGAGTTACGGTACCACATCGTCTGGCCTCACGTCGCCTCTGGCTTGTTGTCCATCTCCAAGCTTTTCTAAAGTGGTGACTCCTTCCGAAGGAATTGTTAGGTGGAAGTTACGGCTTGAATATTTTGCGTATGAGACACTGCAAGATTTAAGGATAGCCAAACTATTTGAGATAATTGTTGATTATCCTGAGAGGTATTTTCTGCACTGATAGTAGTCTCTTTCTCCCTACATATCTCACCTGAGACCCATTTCAAATATTGCAACAAGTTGAAATATCTTGCATATCTGATAGCAGTTTTGTTGATGCAACAGTTCTCCTGCTATTGAAGACTTAAAACAGTGTCTTGAATATACTGGACAGCATTCTAAGCTAGTCAAATCTTTTATTTCTTCGCTGAAATACCGTTTGCTCACTGCTGGTGCCTCAACCAATGATATATTGCATCAGTATGTGTCGACCATTAAAGCCCTTCGAGCAATAGACCCAGCTGGTGTATTTCTGGAAGCAGTGGGTGAGCCAATCAGAGATTATTTACGGGGGAGGAAAGACACCATCAAATGTATTGTCACTATGCTTACGGATGGAAGTGGAGGGAATGCAAATGGTTCAGGAAACCCTGGGGATAGTCTTCTTGAAGAGTTAATGAGGGATGAAGAAAGTCAAGAGAATGTGGGATTTGATGATGATTTTCACACTGATGATAAGCAAGCCTGGATCAATGCTTCTCGGTATCCTTTCTATTGTATATTTTCTTGTTTTATCATCTTGCATGGCATTGGATTTGTCTGACACATCTTAACCTGCTTTGTCCTCAGTTGGGAACCGGATCCTGTCGAGGCTGATCCATTAAAAGGTAGCCTCAGTCAGAGGAAAGTAGACATACTTGGAATGCTTGTTGATATAATTGGATCTAAAGAGCAACTAGTAAATGAATATCGTGTTATGCTTGCTGAAAAGCTTCTCAACAAGACTGATTATGACATCGACACTGAGATACGCACTGTCGAACTTCTCAAGGCAATTTTTGTTTTTCACTCTAAAGTTTATCTTACCAAACTATTGGATTGTTTCTAGTAGATACGCACTGTAGAAACTTTCTACAGGATTGAATCTAAAATTTAACCTTCTCTTATAATAGATACATTTTGGAGAAGCTAGTATGCAAAGATGTGAGATAATGCTGAACGACCTGATTGATTCTAAGAGAGTGAACACTAACATTAAAAAGGCATCTCAAACAGGTTATATGTCTGAATTGTTCTCAATTTTAATGTAAGTTATTGTCTGAATCTTATACTTTGTATCTGTGTCCATTCCTTGTTTCTAGGCGCTGAGTTAGGAGAGAATGAGCTATCTGTTGATATTCTTACCTCGACGATACTTTCAACAAACTTCTGGCCACCAATTCAGGTATTCAGATATGTTCTTCTTTCTGATTTTTCTTTCATTATGCTGTACAAATATAAACATATGAAGGGTATAGATTATTGTGTTTGCTTCCATTGACTGAATTAGTGGATGAATTTCAGGATGAGCCTCTTGAGTTACCTGGACCTATTGACAAGCTGCTATCAGATTATGCCAATAGATATCATGAAATCAAGACCCCTCGTAAACTACTTTGGAAGAAAAATCTTGGCACGGTCAAGGTAATTTTTTTGCGTAAATACTTTAGTAGTGAATGATTCGTGTTTTGTTTGGAGTCTCGGAGAAAGCAAATACTGACAAATGTGTCTCTCTGAAATGGTTTGGATGTATTCAGTTGGAATTGCAATTTGAAGACAGAGCTATGCAGTTCACAGTCTCCCCCACACATGCGGCCATTATCATGCAATTTCAAGAAAAGAAAAGGTAGCTACAAGAATCAATCAAATATGGATATTTTCTGCTTCCTAAGTTACTGAAATCATGTAAATCTTTCAGTTGGACCTCTATAGATCTTGCTGCAGCCATCGGGATACCCATTGACGCATTAAACCGAAGAGTAAACTTCTGGATAAGCAAGGTACGTACTGTACTGTAATTGTAGTCTTCTGCTTTAAGTCTAAACCATTCATCTGGAGGAAGAGCTAACTTGTAAAGTTTCCTGAACTTAGGGAGTTTTGAGAGAATCTACAGGAACAGACTCAAATGCCAATGTGTATACGCTTGTTGAATCCATAACTGATTCCGGAAAAACTGAAGGCGAGGAGCTTTTAGCAGGTGATGAAGAGAGTGAAAGATCGATCGCCTCTGTGGAAGACCAACTTCGCAAAGAAATGACAATATACGAGGTATGTGATGATGCTTTAGGGAAAGTTTCATTCCATTTTCCTCTTAGAAATATAAAATCTAAACCAATTCTCAACAATGCTACAGAAATTCATCATGGGAATGCTCACAAATTTCGGCAGCATGGCACTAGAACGAATCCATAACACTCTCAAGGTACAATCAAAGGCATATAAACCTCTTCTCACACTGATTTTTCAACGTTGTTGTCTTGATCATGATCAGTTTTGCTCTGTTTTGTTTTGTTTTGTTTTGTTTTTGGGTGTGTGTAGATGTTCTGTGTAGCTGATCCTTCTTACGACAAGTCTCTGCAGCAGCTTCAGAGCTTTCTTTCTGGTTTGGTCTCTGAAGAGAAACTAGAGTTTAGAGATGGAATGTATTTGCTAAAGAAGTAGAGCACTTTTTACATTGTGTTATGACACAAACTAGTTCTGTCTCTTTGTATCAAGATATCCTCCTCATTTTAATGAAAATATCTAACATCAAGACCTGAAAGCCTGAGCCAAGGAACACTGCATCAATTGAAAATAATTATTACCTTGAAATTTGATTTTCGTAAAATGGTCTTACCTCAAGGCTCTAGCACAAAACTCAAATCTTCCTCATGTAAATTGACTAAAATAGCCTGTAATGACTAGGGTTGGGGGCACTAATACCTTTACCCGTCTTGACCCGACTCGTATCCGTCTTAAAAAAAGACTCGTATCCGTCTTAAAAAAAGGTACTCGTGACCTAAGGATCGGGTAAATGGTATCATAATTCTATTACCCGTGGGTAAGGGTAGAATATTGGGTATCAATTTTTTTTTTCATACCCGTCTCGTACCCAATCCGTTACCCAATCAGTAAATACCCGCTTTAATTGTATTTTATAACATTACCAATAACATTATATATATAATTGATAATACTATAAACCTAATTATTATGTTCAATAAAATATCTAATTATGTTTTTAGTGAACATTAAAACTCAAACCCAACTTAGCCCAATACAAAATCATTATGCATATAAGTACAACGATCTATAAATATGCCGGGTAAGAATAAAGGGTCGAGTATTTAACGAATCAGCTATTTTTTCTAAGGTATCCATTTTTTTAGGTACTCATTATTTGCGGATAGGGTAAGGATATTTTTTTTTTTACCTGTAGGGGTCGGGTCGGGTAAAAGGTATTCCGAAATTCATGGTATCCGATATGTGCCCAACCCTAATAATGACCTATGTTTAATAAAATAGTAAATTGATGTCAAAAGCGAAAAAAATGTTTTTTTTTTTTTTGGTTTTTTGGTTATAGAAAAGAGAAAAAATGTTAAAAATCAATAATAATTTAATAAAATTATAAGTAAACTTCTGTTTTAGGGTTTTGAGTTATGCCGCCTCGTACCTCTCTCTATATATAAATCGAGCTTCTCTTTATCTTCTCTAATATCTTCTTCCTACACGTCTCTCTACCTTCGTTAACAGATGTTTTTAGTGTTTTGATTCTCTATTTCCTTCAAATTTTTTCTCATAATCGATTGTTTTTGTTTTGTTTCGAAATTAGATTGCCCGATGAGGAAGAATTCCCAAAAGATAGGAAGTGCCGTATGACACTTTTACACAGCGGCGGACTTAACGAGGATGCATCCGGTTTGATTTTCCCATCCACCGGATCAGTCGTCTCCACCGTATTCGGATCCTTAACCCGGATCCGTTTACAGTCGGATTCTGGTTGCCCGGTCGGGTTATCTAAACCGTACTTCCCACCGTTTCCGTGTCCGCTTCTGTGTGGTTGATTTTAAACGGGTTCCCTGAAGGGTTTTCAATTTTTTTTTGTCCGATGAAAATTTGTCCGATGCCACGTCGACGATAGCTTTTTTTCAGGCTATGATTCTTCGATGCTACATTGGACATAAACAAATGTTTGTGTTTCGCTTTTCTGATAGGAACCTGTGGATCTTTGATTCTCTTGTGATCTACGGAGCCATTTCGGCGATTACATTTAAAATTTCTGATTTTTAATCTAAATTTGTGATTAATGGGCGGAATCGATGATGATTAATTGCTAAAAATATGGAATTACCGTCTGAGTTTTAATACTTTGATGAGAAAAACGCTGGCTTTAACTGAGACTTCCCCCCCAAAAAAAAAGTTTATGCTAATTCTGAAAGAAAAAAGTTTATGCTAATTCTGAACAAATGTTTATGCTAGTTCTGAGTTTTGTTGGACAGTGACGATTGATATTGAAAGGTCTCGTTCGTCGTAATATCGGCCGTAAAGGCTTATTTGCCGACCATTCTGTTATATCACCACCCATATTCTGAGTCCAATTCTCTCTTTATTTTTTGGTTTTTTTCTTAGAATCGGCCGATGATTAAATCGATTAAGACAAGCATATGTCTGAATTAATCCGTGTTGATAAGCCTAATCTTCTCAATGAGGCCGATCTATACCTTCTTAATTGTTGTTTTTTTCTTGGTGATTGATCTTATTAGGAAGAGTTCCAAATTTGGAATTATAATACATAGTTCAGATGATCATAACTCTACCAATATCAATAACCAATTTTTGTTCTATTGATAAAATCAGAACTAAACCAATCGATTTAGAGTTATGATCATAATAGTAATGACACGATTGGATGAATGCAACATTTTGATGAAGATGTTGATTATCCAAATTATATAATCTATTTGGGTTTGATATTATGTTTTTGGATTACTTAAATTTGGAGAAAGTTGCTCTATGATAAAGAAAGAAGGAAACATCTATAGAGAGACTCTGTTTGTTGAATATATCATCAATTGTTCAATGTAAACATTCCAAGTGAAAATGAAGTTCCGTGCTTTGAACCAAAGTAACACACAGAAAACATTCCTTAGATAACACATCATTGAAACACTGTCTTTGGTAGTGATCGTAGTAGCTAAAGTTCATATCTTAGCTTTATTTAGGCAAAATATGCATTTGGACTATCGGAAGCTAACCCACATGTAAAAAAACTGTCTATTATGTGTATTTTTTCCTCAGTTTTTTTTGTAAAACAACAAAAATCATTTAATCTAACCGGGTACCCTATTGATCCGGTTAGGAGCATTAAACCAGAAGCGAAAAGCTATAAAAAGCGATCTAAATCGGAAGAGAAAACCACTACGGAGCAAAAGCCCTTCGGAGCCGCCGCCGTCGTCAATCGCCGATCTGACCCCACACCCCAGAGTTCCACCGTCGACGGGAAGCTTGCATCTACACCAACCACCGTTGCCTCGAGTTAGAAGAAGACCCAACTACGCCTTCTCCAACCTACCACAAAATCACTATCGCCATATTGGATCTTTTACCGTCTAATTTGGTGAACAGTAAGAAATAAAAAAAGTTCAAAGTCATTAACAACTAATCTTCTGTATTAGGGCTTTGAGATTTGGCCTGGGATACCCGGTTATCAAAAAAAAAAAAAATGTTGATTATGGAAATATGAGGCTATTTGTTAATTAAAAATATAAGCTGTCGACTAATATATGCTAGCTTCACATATCAAATATCACATATCAAAAATATATAGAATATAATGCGATTATATTTTATACAGAACTACTATTTTATTTTAACATCGCATATCAAATTTCTTAGACATTTATGTAAATTGATGTCTGTTTTTAAATTCAAAACATATCAAAATTTTATGTTTTTTTCCAATTGGATTGCAAGTTTGAATCAATGTTTTTGAAGAGATTCAAATCAAATAAGATGAGATTGTGTGTGTGATGAAGAGTAGTTTAATATATATTGTAATATATATACAATATATATAATATAGTAGCCATAAATCTAATATGGTCATAGAGTTAATTATAAATATTTTTTTTTNCGTCAAAAAGATCAAATGTAATTAACCAGCTTGGATGACCGGCCGCCGATCTTGTACTGTTAGACTTTGAGTAATGAGAAAAGCTGGATTTATGAGAATAGCTGTATTAACAGCTAACAAAACTTCATAATTAATTTAACATTTGGTAAATGGTGAAGGTTATAATGAAAACAAAGTCGTATAATGGCCGTATGACACTCAAAGAACCACAAAAATAAACGAGAGTAATTGCGACTATTGACTTTCGGGAGCATGAGCTGGATTTCTATTTTCTAAGTAGAGTTCTATAATCTAAATCTATATTATATACTAATATATTGCTTGTAACGTGGGCAGTCTGGAGACAGATCTTGGGAAGTAAATTTAATGATTAAATTTTGTTACAAGTTGTGGAAAGCAATGCATAAGAAATGGATCTTAATTTGGGTTGGGTCAATTCACAATGGAATCGTGTACTCCATAAAGTTATATATTGGTCATTGATTAACATGGAACTATGAGGGTGCTTGTTAATTAATTATATTTTGTGTTATCTTTTGTACAAACAAACATATATGGTAGCTCCACAAGATTGGAGAGACAGAGAGTGAGAACACAAAATTTTAGACTCAACATCCATCAAAAGAATCAAAACCAAAACAGTTAAAACAAAAAAAAATGGGTCAAAACCAAAGCAGTGATGAAGAATCGGATGATGAAGAAATGCCAAGATGCATCGTGTCAGATCCAGCTCAACCTCACAACTTCTCCGATCGAGCCAAGCATAAGGTTAAGCACGACTGCTTTGGGTGCGGGAAAAACGAGGTTCCTTGGGAGATACGTGAATGTGATGACATCCATTACTACTGCACCATATGCGATCTGGAGTTCCATCAGCAATGTCTTGAGTATCCAAGTAAGATAATTCACCCTTATCATCCTCAACATCCTCTCGTTTTCACAGTTCTACACTATGAAACCGGAATCATAGCCGACACCAATTATAGTGAATATTATAGATTTCTATATCGTCATTATATAGAAAATTCTGAATACCCCAAAGATATTAAAACAAAATCCAGTATCATATTCGACAAATGCACTTGGTGTGGTAATGATCTCAGCGGATGGTTCTATCGTTGTACGATATGTAACTTTTCCTTGGATTTCCATTGTGCCTTAAATTTCCCACCTCTTACAATTCAAAATCCAAAAAGCCATCACCATTCACTCTCCTTGTTCCCTCGACCACTTTCATTTCCTTGTAACGCTTGTGGGTTGGTCAACGTGTTGGAGCCAAGTTATGCATGTTACCAATGCAATCACGTGGTTCATCAAAGTTGTATTGATTTACCCCGCGTCATAAAGATCACACGTCACCCTCATCGGCTCTCTCACACTCCTTGCCTTCCACCCAAAGTTCCCCTATGTCGGGTTTGCTACAAGAATGTTGACATCAAGTATGGTCAGTATTCTTGCAATCATGGGGATTGCTCTTATGTAGTCCATTCAAAATGTGCAACCCACGAAAAAATATGGGATCAGGAGGAACTCGAATGGGAACCCGAAGAAACTGATGATGAAGATATTGCTCCATACAAGAAAGTAGGTGGTGATTTGATAGAACATTGTTGGCATCAGAATCATTATCTAAAGCTGGAGAAATACGACGGTACAAGAGACTCAAAAAAGCAATGTCAGGCGTGTATGCGTTCCATCAACCCTTATGATTTCTACAATTGTATTGAATGTGATTTCTTTCTCCACGAGGTATGTGCCAATCTTCCTCGGAAACTGGATCATGCGTTGCATAACCACCCTCTTTTCATGGACCCGTATCCAATATACGATCGCATGCACTTGATGCTAAGTTGTTCGGTTTGTTTTCGAATCTCAAGTGGTTTGAAGTACAGATGCAGAAAAGACGGATGTGTGGATAATGGCAAACATTTTCAGGTAGATGTTAACTGCATTTTAGTTCCTGAGTGTTTCACCCATGGAAGTCATGCAGAACCTGAACATCGTTTATTTATCTCCACCTTTTATAAGAGTGATAGTCAAATTCGCTGCCAGGGTTGCAGGAGCATAGTTTATGGATATCGTCTACAATGTGTCTTATGCGAATTCACTATATGCTACAGATGCGCCACAATTCCAGCTGAGATATACCACAAATATGATGAGGGTCCTCTCTCTCTTTATTACGGAGAAAGTGGCGTGGATGACACGTACTGGTGCGAAGTATGTGAGACAAGTTTAGATCCAAAGGAATGGTTCTACACAAACAACAAACGTTGCACCACAATCCACCATAAGTGTATATTCGGAGGTAATGTTTATATGAAGTCTGGTCATACATTCGATCACTACAGTGATCAGGTGGAAGTTGCTATCAATGGTAGTAGCTCTCGTCCCATATGTTCTACATGTCACAAATATTGCCCACATCCCGTTTACTTCAAAGTGTATATGCCCGATGGGACTCAAGTTGATATTTGTTCCCTTAGTTGTCATCAAATCTAATTTTATTTCCGTTACGAGATAAGCATACTTTGAAGCTGAGTTTTTTTTTTTTTTTTTTCATTTTGTTAGGTATTAATTTCACACACCTTGAAGAGTAGATTTCTTTTGAATTCGATCTAAGTTTCTCTATCCTTTGGTTTCAATTTCAAATCACAAAACATTATAAACCAAATAGTTATCCGATTTATTAAAGTACGTACGTGATAAACATTCAATTTACTTACTCCCTCCGTTTATTTTTATATGTCAGTTTTAGAGTTGAATTATCAATTTCTATTTTCAATGTTATTTTAACTTGATGTTATAATAGGTATTTTCTGCAAAAGTTAAATTGAAAACTAAAAATGACTCTTAATTTTAAAAAAAAAATCAACTCTAAAACGACATATATAAAAAATCGGAAAGAGTATAAGTTACTCCTTCTCTTTTAGTTTTAAAAATGTTTAAAATTTCTACACATCAATTACAAAATTATTTAATTTTCCATTCTTTTTCTAAAATAAAACATCATTTATTATCTATCTAAAAACAATACGCAACCAATAGTAAAACAAACTTTATTATACCAATGGTCATAAATAAAAAAGAACTAATTGGGTAATATATTTGTAGTCCCAAGTCCCAACTAATTTTCTTTGAATAGATCCACAAATACTGTACGTATATATATATATATATATATTTTGATAATTAATACTGTACGTATATTAATACGTTAAAGTATGACACCAGGCAGAAACTATTAACCGTTTAATCCTTTGTTTATCAAAGAAGAAAACCCCCCTTTTAATTCTCTACATAATTACATATGTAGACAAAACAAAAAAGAGTGCATTACTTTAAAAAGGAAAAAAACTTAAAAATACCCAAATTCTACATAAACATTTAATACATTAACTACGTCCAAAAAAATATTCAGACTAACGTTGACATCTATTTTAATATTCAAACTATCAATCTATATTTAATATCTACACTATTTCGTATATTTTACAACATTTATATTTTGAAAACCCGATTTTGCCATATTTTATTTACTAAATTCGATTTATTTTATTAGAAAAAACAAAATTTATAATTTATAAAAATAAATTTAAAAAATGAAAAAGAAATTAAAAACAGAAACAAAAATTGTTTCTTCTTCCTCCTTCGACCACCGTCATCCTTCTCTTCTCCTCTCATTAACCAAATCTACAACTCCATCTTCCTCCTTCGACCACAGTCATCACCATGAAGAGAATCGCACCAGAGACTGCAACAACGAGTATCCACACGAAGAGAGCCATGTTGATTGGGTTCTTAAGCCATTCTTTCCCCATATTCATCAGAGAAGTCCAATCGATTTTCCGGTGAAGCACACCACTGATTCTTTCCCGGAAATTATGGCTGCTTGATGAGCTCGTCACTGACCTTGAAACCTCGTCTCTTTCCTTCGCCATTTTCATGAATTTAGCAGAAGGAGAACCGAATTTCAGAAGTTTGGTTCTACTAGATGCATCGGGAATCGGCCAACTCTTAGGTTTACCAACACCGATCAGAGTTCTTCGAGATGTTGAAACATCGAGAGGACAAAGAACCCCAGTTTTCCCAGAACCATTAGATTCTTCAATCTTACCTTTCAAATTCCCATCTTAGTTCGATCCCATTTTATCTCTCTCTCTTGAAATATCAGATCTCGTGGGAAAAAGCTACTCAAAGGCATATATGCTTTGCAAGCTTAAACATTGTTGGCAAAGAATATAAAACCCAGAAAGAAGAAGAAATATTTTTTTTTAAATTGACTCAAAGGGGACAAGATTCTACTTGCCGACGACGAAGCTTCTCTCAGCACATTAATACCAACCAAGTCTTCGAAACCAAACAAATCAGAATGATGAATCGATCCGTAACAAGCTTAATCAAATGAGGATAAAAAGCTCCTAATTTAGAAACCTCAGATTATCAGAAACAGAAACCTGAAGTCAAAATCACCACTAAATTGGCTTCGATTTCAAACCCGAAATGAGAGGATGAGAGAATTGAAAGAAAATAAATCCCAGATCTGGTTGAAAAGATAAAGATCAAAAAGAAAAAAAGAAAAAAAGAAAAAAAGAAAAAAAGAAAAAAAGAAAAAAAGAAAAAAAGAAAAAAAGAAAATAAATCCCAGATCTGGTCGAAGGAGGAAGAAGAAACAATTTTTGTTTTTTTTCTTTTGGCTGACCTTTGGACCCGAGATTCCGAAAATACCCCTGACCGAGTTGGAAGGAACCTTTTTCTAAACGCTGTTTTTGGTCTCTTATCCGTTCTTCTTATGATATTTCAACAGTTTTTTTTTCTTTCAAAAACCGGTAAAAATCTATTCCCAATCTTTTGGGTCAAATCTGATTGTTGGTAGGAAAGTGAAAAACATGGTATTTTCAAAGTCAGCATAGTGTGTCATTGGACTGAAAGAGTTGAATAATCATGTGTAACCTTCCATTTTATTGTCAGGATATGTTCTTCAGCCTTATAAATTTTCGCTTGTGAGGTCACTTTTTTGTTTGGATTCGGGGTTATCAAATTTATTGCTTATGTTGATGTTGTTTCTCGTATTTCAGGATTAGTTTCCGAGGAATTTTTGTTTTTCGCCGGTTTGATGTACCAAAAACGCATTTCACATTTGTATTTTGTGTATTTCTCTGATGTTTTATATAATAAATAAATTTCAGCGAAAAAATAAAAAATCAAGAGGCAATTTTGGCTGACCTTTGAGACCCGAGATTCTGAAAATACCCCTGACCGAGTTGGAAGGAAAAATACATTGAGTTAAGTTGGGGTTTCTATGAAAACTATAGGCTAATCTCAGCCGTCATAATAGGAAAAGTAATGATCTTGTGGTTGGTTGGAGAAGGGGGGGGGCTTTTATTTTGATATTTTGAGATTCATGTACGTAATAATATTGTATAACGATTTAGGTACGATTGGTAAAATATTTTTAAAAGCATTAATTCTTTTTATTAACCAATCAATTTTGATTGATAAAACATTTAGAAAAGCATTTAGAAGCTGCAAATGCTCATTCTTCTATGTTTTTATATGAAATTTTGGTAGAATATTAACCTATAAAATATCAAAAAAATTTAAAATAATTTTATATAACTAATTTATTTTGTTAAATAATATTAAAAAATTATGTTTATATTAAAATGTAAATTTTATACTTTTACACATATGTCAATCATTTAAAATGTGTACATTAATCGGAACATACAGTTTCATCAGCATATTACTTCTGTTGCTTACTACTGCTCTATGTTATACCAATCAAGTCCTTATAAAAAATATCAACGCCCCAATTACCTTAATAGATGTTTAGTTGTTATTCGGGTTTGAGTTTGATTTATTTATTCTTGGGGTTATTTTGCTATCATATTGAGGAAATTTGGTTGCCAAAAGAAGTTTTTTCTTACTGCGATTTCATAAAAACAAGTAGACTCTGC
>PKMM01019983.1:127545-186740 GCA_002933915.1 Eutrema heterophyllum
TCGTTCGTTTTCTACTATCATATTGTGTAGTATGATACATGCTCTCATAATCTTTCATATTTTTACCTTATCCCAAACAAGAGCTGGGTTTTTTACAATGGCAAATCGAGCTTGCAAGACTCCAAAAGCACGCTCGACATCTTTTCAGACAGATTCTTGATATGTAGCAAATAACGATGCTTTCGGACCTTGAGGAATTGGAATAGATTAAAAGTTATCCATTTCGGATAAATACCGTCTGTGAGATAGTACGCCAAATGATACTCGTGTCCGTTGACCAAGTAATTCACTTTTGGAGCTCGACCTTGTAATATATCATCAAAAACTGGTGAGCGATCAAGAACATTGATATCGTTTAAGGTACCTGGAGGTCCAAAAAACGCGTGTCATATCCAAAGATCATGTGACGCTACAGCCTCTAAAACGATTGTTGGTTTTCATGATCCACATGTATATTGCCCTTTCCAAGCGGTGGGGCAATTCTTCCACACCCAATGCATACAATCGATGCTTCTTATCATCCCGGGAAATCCGCGTATCTCTCCAATATCAAGTAGTCGTTGAAGATCTTCTGGTGTAGGTCTTCTTAGGTACTCATCTTCGAACAAATATATTATTCCTTCTACGAAATTTTCCAAGCATGAAATTGCAGTACTTTCACCGAGCCGGAGGTATTCGTCAACCGCGTCAGCCGCACAACCATATGCCATCATACGAATTGCTGCTGTACACTTTTGTAGTCCAGAGAGACCGAACCTTCCAGTAGCATCTCTTTTTTGTTGAAAGAATGGAACTTCACTGGAGAGTCGATCAACAATATGCATGAACAAGGGCTTGTTCATTCTAAAACGGCGTAGAAATATATAAGGAGGGAATGTTGCATCTTCACTGAAATAATCGTTCCATAAGCGGTTGTGGCCTTGTTCGCGTTCTCTTTCAATATAGGCTCGTTTCTTCTTTGGCTTTGTTGCTGCATGACGATCAAGAACGGCGTTGAACATATTGTCGAATTTTTAATCGAAGACTTCATCAAAACTTTCATCAAGTGATCCGTCGAAAGCATTACTTGAAGAAGATGCCATATTTTTGTGAATTTGTCTTTGTTTGATGGAGAAACAAAAGAAGATATGGAGTTTGATTGTTAGCTTCAACACATATATAGATGGAGATATGATCGTTGGTTTAAAAAAATTTGTGGTTTACATACTTTCAAGAAATGTTTGTTGTTTACAATACACTCAAAATTTTGTGGTGTACAATACTAGAAAACCAAACCAAAATGGACCCTCCAATGATCAACATCACAACACGAGAAACAAAACCAAAGTAACGACCCACCAATGGCCTCGTTACATGCAAAGCTTGTTTGATGGAGCAACATGCTTATTGAGATCGATCCCTACAAAAGAACGAGATGTGGGCTAACAATCTGTTGTCAAATAACACATAATCAAAGTTCATAGCAAGAACATATATGATTTCATAGCAAGAACACATCACAGTTCATACAAAAAACACATAATATTTATAAAAAAAACACATAAAACTTCATGAGTTATTACACAGCATAGTTTATAGAAAGGGACGACTAATTATGATAACATGTCATTAATTAGCTTGTTCTTTAGAGCCATTTCTATATCAAAAAGTGGTTCTGTTTTTGCAAGAAGACTGTCAAGCAATTTATTCTTAGAAAGCTTCTCTTTCATTCAAGTCCTTTTGCTTTATCTCCCACATGCTCTATAACTCCAACTAGCCTTGGGTATTTCGGGAATCGGGACCGGAAATTACGGGTAAGGGACGGGAACGGGAAGTTTGGGAATCTGTAAATACTATCTAAACTATTCCCATAAAATAACGGAACGGGAAATTACGGGTAAGGGACGGGAACGAGAAATTCGGGAAAAAAATATACTACCCAATACATATCCAAAGTGAAATTAAATCGGGTAAGGGACGGGAAAGGGACGGTAAGGGTTTGTGTAATTCGGTTATTAAAATTTGTTGTTTGTTAACCACTCATACTTTTGACAGCTTATATTAAAAACAAGATCTCTATAGTTAATTAAAAACTGAGAATCACCATTTCCCATATAACAAAAAAGAACATCATGTATTAACCAATAACCAAAAGTGCAAAACCCCTAAAATTCCACTTCTTGTAACTACCCAATGGGAAGTTCGGGTAATCCCGCTCCCTTCCCTACCATTTCCCTTACCCATTTGAGTATTATTTTCGGACCCAAACGGGAAATTACAATTTCCCTTTCCCCAAAAATTCGGGAAAATTGGGACGGGAACGGTACGGGACGGGTTACCCTTCCCAAAATGCCCAGGCCTAACTCCAACAGTTCCTTGCCTTCTTCTTTAGCACTGGTTGTCTTGTTCCCAGTCCTTTTACCTTTAGCCTTTGATGCCTTAACACCAGGAGGACGAGTTTCCAAAACGCTCCAGCTTTTTGCTCATTCCCAACAACTGGATCCTTGCTGGTGTTCAACCATGCAGTGATGAGCACAACATCTTTTTGCGGTGTCCATTTCCTTCTTTCTTTACGCTCCTCAACACCTACGCTTGGATCATCAGTACATTGGCTACTAAACAGAGGGACTTCTGATGATCCAAGTTCTATACTAGGCGAAAAACTCTCATAATGATTGGGGTGAAGAATGTGGTTTTCTTGTTGACTAGTTAAGAGGTTTACAAAGCCTGGAGAGTTACTATATGGATTCGTAGAATCCATATCCTAGTTTCTGCTAGGTTTTTAGAAGGATAAGGAAAGTTTTTAGAAGGATAAGGAAAGAAAGTTATGGTTTAAGTGTTCAGCTAATGATGAAGACTATAATATATAAGCATGGTTAGGTTTAAGTGTGCCATAACAAGTTATGGTTGTGTTTTTAGCAATCAATGACAAGCATTGATCACAGAGAGCTTTAACTCTTTAACCTAATCTAAACTACCAAGCATTGATCACAAAGAGCTTAAAGTCTTTACCTAATAAACAGCTAACAAGCATTTATCACAAAGAAGTGTTTTGGCAATCAGTACAATAGTTAACAAGCATTTATCACAAAGGTTATCTAACAGATTATTAGTACTAACTGTTCAGCTAACTATGTATGCTAAACGATATATTTATAAAACTAACAAGATCATTGGAGACTAGAGTCGATGACAAGGGCACAACTCAGAGATAGAGAGCTGACAGTCTTCACATGGTTTCTTGCAAAATAAAAAAAATAAACTCAAAAGAATCATGACAATATAAAGAAACATATGGTTACAACACAAATTCAGCAATCAATGATATAACAAAGAGTAAGGAAGATGAATTACCTTGCTTCATTGCTGAAAAGGAATCAGTGGGAGCTTGTATGGGCATCTGTCGTTGTTTCTCCATTTAACCTCACAAAAACAGAGAAATATGATCAAATTCTTCAACAAAGAAGCAAAAACAGAGCATATTCAAGCAGACATATAAATTAAATCTTTCAATCATGCAAAAAGAACCAAAAACTTAGCAAATGCGATCAAAAAATTAATTTATCGAAACTATGGACCATACTAATGGATCAAAAAGAACCAAAAATTTAAGATGCCACAATGTATGCATCGAAACTATGGACCATACTAATGGAATCAAACAATCTATGCATAAAATTGTCTCAGTACCTTGACCCTAATTTTTCTCAAATCAGAGAACCCTAATTTCGATCTCAATAACCAATCATTTATCAACATCTACAAAGAATATCAGATAGATTCGTACCTTCACAAACAGATTGGAGAATCCTTCAAAAATAACTCCCCGATTTTGTCTTCAAACACTCCGATTTGGTGAAAGAAACTCTCTGATTCTCTGACCCAAACTCGCCGATGGTGACCAGCGACGATCGAGATGATGATCACGGCGGCGAACAATCGGAGATCCATAATTTTCGACTCATTCCTCCGCTCAAATAAAAAAATCCCCCAAATCGCTTTCGATTTCGCCTTCGACGACACAAACGAAGAAGCAGAAAAGAGGTCGAGGAGAGAGAACGTCAAATATCGCCAAAAAAAAATTGCAATTTTTTTAAGTTTAAGAAAAGAATACCGTTTCTCCTACCCGTATCAAATAGAACATGCTGAGTAAAATCTTCTTCATGTAAAACCGGCTTGATTTAAATCGGGAGAATCGTTCCCACTTGACCCATTCTTCTGACTGGACTAGCATCATCGGATACGGAAAGAGAGATTCTTCCAACGCGACAACGCTCTTCTACAACTTGCTATACAGTCGGATAGTGAAATTAACATTCCTTCCGCCAATCACCAGCTTACACGTGGCGCTAAGGACCGATCCTTAAAATCCTTATTTAAGGATCGGTCCTAAACTCTTAAACCATTTTTGATTTATTTTTAATCCTAATCACTCTAAGAATCTCACTCTAAAACGTCTTTTGGAGATACTCTAAGCGGGAGTAATCGGAGTTAAGAGGGAATTTTTATGATTGGAGGATTTTAATAATATTTTAATGCATAATCGTGAGTTCGTGTCCATTATGTAGCGTTTTCATGCATTATAATAATTTGTTGACATCCAGCTAAAGACCACGTTAAACAATTACTTATATATTGTTAGTGATAAAAGTCTCACATCGGTACTTTGGATAATTTGTCAAGGAATATATATAAGGGATACGAGGCAATCCACTCATTACCAATTGGTTTTAAGTTGGAATCTCAAAAATCTTATCATAGTATCAGAGTCCGAACACACGCTGTCCAATCCAAACCGAAATCGATATGGCACATCGAAAAAAGCCCGATCGATCTAATATAAAATTAGTCTTATAATGAAATATTGTCAAGATTTATGGCTAGATGGGCTATTATCTCGATGGAGCGTGTGAAAAATATATCCCACATTGGAAGTGGGAAAAGATTTGAGCTAATATANGTAGCGTTTTCATGCATTATAATAATTTGTTGACATACAGCTAAAGACCACGTTAAACAATTACTTATATATTGTTAGTGATAAAAGTCTCACATCGGTACTTTGGATAATTTGTCAAGGAATATATATATAAGGGATACGAGGCAATCCACTCATTACCAATTGGTTTTAAGTTGGAATCTCAAAAATCTTATCATGGTATCAGAGTCCGAACACACGCTGCCCAATCCAAACCGAAATCGATATGGCACATCGAAAAAAGCCCGATCGATCTAATATAAAATTAGTCTTATAATGAAATATTGTCGAGATTTATAGCTAGATGGGCTATTATCTCGATGGAGCGTGTGAAAAATATATCCCATATTGGAAGTGGGAAAAGATTTGAGCTAATATATAAGAACATTAGGCTAATCCATTCATTGCCAATTGGTTTTAAGTTGAAATCCCATAAACCCATATTTAACATGGTATCAAAACCACCCGATTGTTGGACCACCCCGTGGATGTTGTTCCCACAAAGAGTCCACGCTTCAGATATTCATGCATAAGCGTGAGAGGGGGTGTTAGTGATAAAAGTCTCACAGTAGTTGGAGAATTTGTGAAATAATATATAAGGGATATGAGACAATTCACTCATTACTAATTGGTTTTGAATTGGAATCCCAAAAAACTTACTATATATATTGAAGACCTTTACAAACTTCATAAGTTTACTTTGAATGCCCCCAAATTAAATAATCACATAAATGACTTCATCAATATATTAAACAAAAAACTAAAATTGCAATATGGACACTTATAACCTAATGATTTGTATTAGCAACGCGGTCCGTACGTTTAAACATAATAGTTTTTTTTTTTTTTTTTGAAATCCGAAAGTAATTCCATGTCCATGGAGAGGCCCAAACTAATCCCCATTTGGCACAACTTCCTTTTCACGCAAGTCTAATACTTAGTTTTAATAACGCGGTTGGGTGGCCAACCCGTGTCGAACTCAGGTAGGGAAGGGCACATACCCATTCTTTACCAACTGGACCAACGCGAATTGGTTAACATAATAGTTTTTTGCATGCTACACTAACTATATATACACAAAGTTGTGTCAGCTTAGTCGTGTCAAAATGGGTCATAGGTCAACCAACTCAACCTATGACTCATGACCGTAATAGGTTAAAAAATTTGATCATAATGGGTTGATGGGTCAAATGGGTCATGGGTCAAATGGGTCGTGGATCAATTTGTAATGGGTCATGAGTCAAAATAGGTGATCCGTTGGACCCATCATCATGACATCATTATGACATCATCATGACATCATCATGACATCTTTACTATCATAACATCATTTTTTTCTTCAAAAACGTGATTTCGCCTTTTTCCGCCAAAAACGTGATTCTGCGTTTTCCCGCCAAAAATGCGATTTCACATCAGCTGACAGTCAGTTGGTCCATTAAAACCGGGGCGAGGGTAAGCAAGAAGTGCAAAGGCACAAACCCACAATTTTTGTTTAGAGCCAATTTTTTTGGGATGACCGCCTAAAACTCCCCCTATTCGTACAACCCTAATTATTTCCCCCCAAACTATTTACTTCTTCATTAAACCCCCCAAACTTATAATTTTCAACTCTAAACCACCTAAACTATTTTACTCTGCTTAATTCCACCTCTTTAATCAAAATCATAAAACCAGACCCGTTTTTGAAAAAAAACCCGATCCGTTTTGAAAAAAAAAAAAAAAAACCTGATCCGACTTGAAAAAATCCGACCCGTTTTTGAAAAAAAAAAAGGAGTTTAAGTAAACGAAAACACGTTAAATAAACAGTGATTGCCCATAATAAAAATCCCGATCCGACTTGAAAAAACCGACCCATTTTTAAAAAAAAAACGGAGTTTAAGTAAACGAAAACGCGTTTAATAAACAGTGATTGCCATAATAAAAAATCCGATCCGACTTGAAAAAACCCGACCCGTTTTTTATAAAAAAACGGAGTTTAAGTAAACGAAAACGCGTTTAATAAACANCCCCAGAATAACGCTAGAAATTTGAATCAACTGCAAAAAACGGGTCGGTTTTTTCAAGTCGGATCGAGTTTTTTTATTATGGACAATCACTATTTATTAAACGCGTTTTCGTTTATTAAACTCCGTTTTTTTATAAAAAAATAGGTCGGGTTTTTTCAAGTCGGATCGGGTTTTTTTTTTTTTTTCAAAACGGGTCGGGTTTTTTTCAAAAACGGGTCTGGTTTTATGATTTTGATTAGAGAGGTGGAATTAAGCAGAGTAAAATAGTTTAGGTGGTTTAGAGTTGAAAATTATAAGTTTGGGGGGTTTAATGAAGAAGTAAATAGTTTGGAGGGAAATAATTAGGGTTATATGAATAGGGGGTTTTTTCTTCAAAAACGTGATTTCGCATTTTTCCGCCAAAAACGTGATTCTGCGTTTTCCCGCCAAAAATGCGATTTCACATCAGCTGACAGTCAGTTGGTCCATTAAAACCGGGGCGAGGGTGAGCAAGAAGTGCAAATGCACAAACCCACAATTTTTGTTTAGAGCCAATTTTTTTTGTTTGCAGAGCCAAAAATTTCAATTTCTTATTTTTGAACAATGCCAATATTTTTATTGAGCCCCCCTGATTATAACTATTAAATCTTGTTGTAATTACAACATAACTCATTACCTAAAGTTACTATTTAAAAAAAAAAAAATTCCCTACTTTCTTTTTGGTTCTTAAACAGCTTACATTCTTTTTTTTCTTCTTCTTTTGTTATTTTGTTTATACTTTATACGTTGAAATAATAGAAAAAATTCCAATTGAAGGAATATAATTTATGTTTGTATCTATAAAAGTATTACTAACCTAATCTCTCATTAAATAGCGTATTCTTCGATACAGAAATTTTCAATTTTAGATTCAAAATTTAAAGTATGTTACTTTCATTAAATTGTTGGATCGATAAGTTTTGTTTGTTATATATGTTATGAAATTCGAGTTTTTATTGAATATTTTGAACTCACAAAACTATTTTTCAATAAAAGATTACTTATAAAATACAATGACTTTGCAAATATATTTACAAATTTCATTTTAATTTTGCATCATTTTTATATTTTATACAATACATATTTCGACTAGGATAAAAAAAATAGTTGTTTGGTTTACATAGTCTATTGTAGGGTAGACAAATTTACAAAAGATTTACATGAGAAAATCTAATTGGCCCTATACTGTATAGACTATACAATAAACTCTAATGGCTTTTACAAAAGCGGCCCATAATTTACATGAGAAAACTGGAACAAAACCATATCAATTAATGGCTTTCATTATTACGCAAAAAGTCGACTTTAATTTTATTCCCAAATGAAATCAAACGTTAAGAGAGATAATTCACGAATGAAAAGAAGTTGTTTATTGGGTTATAGATTTGTGAAATCCCGACATTCGGTTCGGTATTTCTCCGTTTTTAATTTTCGGTTTAAATTGATTTCTAGATCTTTCCAGAATATTTCTACTAAAGATTTCCTTTTATTTTATTCTCAACCAAATATTCCAATTTTTTTTTTATAAACTCAAATCTTCTTTTTATTTTCTTCCTTTTTTTTCGGAGAAATATCATCTCTATAAATACTCATCTTAAACTCTCATTTATTCTTTTCTGAAACCCTAGTCACTTTCTCCTCTTTTTCTCTCCTCTCTCGCGGCCACCTCTCTTTCTCTCTCCTCCACATTTTCTCTCTCCTCGCCGTCTCTCTCTCCTCCGTGAAGCCCTAGCCGCTGAGATGACCTTTCCACCGCCTCCTCCTTCCCGTCTCTTCCACTGTGCCAAAGTGAAGACTTGTTGCTTCTCACTTGCGTTCAAACGTGTTTTATTGTTTTGATTAGTCTTTTCTTAAACCATAGCTATCCGCTAAATGAACTACTTGATTTGCTTAGTGTTTTCTGTTGATTGCTAATTGATTATAGTGCTATATTACACCATATACTATATATACTATTAGATTTTCTATTAGGTTGTTCTAGATCTGTTCTAGGGTTTGGTTATGGATGATTGTTGATGCTTGTTTCACAAAGAATGCTGAATCTGGATTAGTGATTAATGAACCCTAATAATCTGGTTGAATTGATTGATGTTGTTGAGAACCCTTTTGTTACAACTTGGTTGAGTCGTGTGTCTGAACCTAGACTGATGAGATTGATGAGGAAATAATCTAATATTTTTTGGAGTCGTAGTTGAATTGCTAGGTGTCCGTCATAGGCATCCCTATGGTGCGGATATTGTTTGCTGGGGCTGAGGGGTGCCTATAGGGGCCATCAGCTCTCACCGCCGTAGGGAGTTTTGGCGAGCCCTCGATTTAGTCTTTGTGACACATACATTGGCAGCACGACTTCTTTAAGGGATGTAAAAGGCGTGGGCTGCATGGTGGTACTAAAATGAAAGGAATGGAGTTAGAAGTGTCTTCGGGACATAGATCACCTCCGAGTGTGGTTAATTGAAATGGTGGTGGAGCAACGGGCTCATATTATTGAGTTTTGGATCACAGATTATATTGTGTGGATCCCATTTGCTTGAGCTTGTTTTAGGATTAGACTTTCATAATAGTAACTCGCGTAATTGTCCGTAAGTGACAGTGTGTCTCTATAAGGCTCATCCTCACTGAGTAATCCCCATTACTCACCCCTCCTCTTCCCTTTGTTCTGTACAGGTTAGCAAAGATCGGCTAAGTCTAATATTGTTGATTGTGACCTGGACGTTTTCCTGGCGATCCTGTGGGCTCACCATCGGACCCAAACCATGCGACTTAACCATTGGAGGGTTAGTTTGCCGACCTAACATGCCCGTTTCCCCGGTTTTCTTCGGAGGCTCGGGAATGACGGATGTTACAAGATTCGTGATTAACGTTCTTGAGAGAATCTACGAGATGATATTAGTATTGCTTAAGCGTCATGACCTCATTACGCAATGCGACGAAATTGTTCTACATTATATCTTCGCAATCTTTGATGATTGTCTCGTCAACTTCTTCTTTCATTTATCTCTGCTTAGCTTCTCGGTCGAAACTGATACATTAGTTGTCGTTGCCATTAGCTCTTCGTTTGACATTCGTGGAAACGTTTCTTTAACAGCTTGCAAGGCTTCAATCCAAGCCGTACGATCTTCGCTTGTTGCTGCTCGTAAATGCAGACTTTTCGTGCCGGTGAATACAGAAAATCTCTTGCCGTCTGATATGCTTTGTCCGATCGTTGAGACCTGTACTTAGAAACAAGGAGTCAATCACATTTGCAATTGGGAGTGGATTTGAAAATAAAAATGTTTGGGGTACATCTGAAACGTTTTTAAAATACTTGCGCACTCCTAAATAAATCGAAACCATGAGATGGAATTCGGCCGAGAGATTTTCCTGGGCTATGAAAATCACATATGCAATTAATTTGGAGTGTATTTGAAAATTATGAAATATATGGGGCACATTTGAAACCTTCTGTAAAATTCTGGAACAGTCCAAAATAGACCGAAAGCTTGAGGAATTTGGCCGATTACGAAAATCACATATGCAATTTGTGTGTGTTTTGTAATTTGTAAATGCTTGGGGTACATTTTAAAATGTTTATAAAATACTGAGGTATTCCCAAATAAATAAAAACCTTGAGGTGAATTTGGCCGAGCGGTTTCCCGGGACTATGAACATCACCGCGTTTGCTGTGGCGGCAGATGAACCTTAAGGATTTGCCGCCGATCAGTTTAGATCGCCGATCCATCTCGACGGAGAGAGAGATCTTATCCGGACCGTGGATCCTGTAATACGACAAAACTCCATCCTGGAGGACAAACCACCGCCGTTTCCTGTTGAGAATCGTAAACCTCAATTCCCGTTGACAACCACGAACCAAGACTTGAATCAAAGAACACTCATCAATTGTTTACCCGGTTCACGGTGTTAACTAACCGCTACATCCGGTTAGGATCTTTCGATCCCCAACTTGGATTGATCACCGGAAATCACCTCCGGCGTGGTTCGTACAATCGGAGAACTCTCACCAACCACCGATTACAACTAATCGGTTACAAGAAGAAGAAGAATAGAGGAGAAGAGAAACCGAGAACCCCAAGAGACCCCAAGATTACATACACCAATGCTCTCTCTCACATCTCTCATATTTCTCTATCTCTCTCGCCATTGAAGCACCTTTGTGAAGGTCGCTTCACCTCTCTGCGTGAAACTGAACGAAGTCAAAGAATGGTTTAATAACCAAAAATGACCTTGCACGTGTGTCTCACGTGTGATGACTAAAGCTCCTTCTTTTGAGAGTCTCCACTTTGTTTAGAGTATTTCCCTGTGATATTTGCTTCTTATTTCTCCTAATTGCCTTCTTCACGTTGAATCACCATCTAACATTTCCACCCTTGGCAAATAAATTTCCTCAATATTGTCACAACCGGGTTCGATTTGGTGAACAGTATAAGAAATAAAAAAAGTTCAAAGTCATTAACAACTAAAATTCTGTATTAGGGTTTTGAGTTATGTTAGTATACTTGTGATGCTGCTGAGTTGTGATACAGTTGTTGAGACAGAAGAAACAGAGATGAGTTACAAGCTGGTATATGATATGTGAGTGTGTGACACAGGAACTGTGTGTGTAACATAAGAGCTGTTGCTCGACAATTACTAAAGAAAGCAACGGAGATGAATTGAAGAAGATTATGCAAGTCAAGTGTTTCTGATGATGATGTGGCATTAGAATCTTAGTGAGAAGATTCATGGAAGGGAAAATAGCCACGTGGGCTTCGAGTTAACTAAGAAAAGCCATGTGGGCTTTGTTTTAAAGGCAAACCCAATTTCATGTGAGATTTGTGAGTAGTAGATGCCTAGGGTTTTCAGATCTGTTGGAGCTTAAATAGGACGAGATGGTGACAAGAAGACTTATGCGTCTTGGGTTCTATTGTGAGATGCACACAGAGTGTGTGTGTGCGACGTCGTCCCACTAAACAAGATTACAAGATCTGTTGGTGGTTAATCTATGGAATCTGCACTTATCGGAAAGGACGTTGGTGCACCGGTGCTGCCGGTTGTAGTCAACCATGTTGTGCTTGTTACTAGTTCCATAATTCTTCTAGAAAAGAGTGGTAAGCACGGTTGTGTGTGAGACCATAAACAATTGTATTTGCAATCTTGTTATAGTGGATTTTTTCTGGACTAGATCACGGGGATGTATGTTGAAGAACCGAACCCCGTTAACAAAACATGTGTCTTCTTTACTTTACGCTTTTTCTTCTTGTTATGCTTCAACATCGCATAAATGGTTAGTTCTATCACAAATCTGGTTTTACAAGTTATGCCGCCTCGTACCTCTCTCTATATATAAATCGAGCTTCTCTAATATCTTCTCCAATATCTTCTTCGCACACGTCTCAACCTTCGTTAACATATGTTTTTAGTGTTTTGATTCTCTATTTCCATCAAATTTTTCTTCATAATCTCGATTGTTTTTGTTGTGTTTTGAAATTTGATTGCCCGATGAAGAAGAATTCCCAAAAGATAGGAAGTGCCGTATGACACTTTTACACAGCGGCAGACTTAACGAGGATGTATCCGGTTTGATATTCCCATCCACCGGATCAATCGTCTCCACCGTATTCAGATCCTTAACCCGGATCCGTTTACAGTCGGATTTGGGTTGCCTGGTCGGGTTATCTAAACCGTACTTCCCACCGTTTATGTGTCTGCTTCTGTGTGGTTGATTTAAACGGGTTTCCCGAGGGGGGAATGTTGAGATATCCTTTTTAGAAAAGCAGAATTCTTCTATGCGTCCCGTTATAAAAACTAATTTCTTAATAATTTTTTTTTAAATCGAAAAAACTTTAAAAAACTATTTATCTTACAAAACTTTGTTAATTACGAACCCAACCAACTTTTATTCGGTTCGCACATCCAAATGGACCAAAATCTGGATAATCCATCCAAAATCCCCGATTTTGTTCCTTTTTGTCGACGTCGTTCTTTCTCTTTTCTCTCATCTCATCTCATCTCTTCTTCTAATTTTTTCAGATCGGCTTTCTTTATGCGTCGATGGAGTAATTGAGCTGACAAAGATAGCTCAGGAACAGTGCGTCGATGCTCGTCTCTGGGCTACCCATTTATCGGCGAGCTTGAAATCCGTCGTGGACTTCCCGTCGACGGAGCTCGCGGATTTATCTTTGGTCTTCTTCTGTAGTTGGATTTTAATCTTTCTCTGTGACATGTTAAGTACTTACTTGGTTACATGAGTAAAATCCAAGTTTTGCGCTGTATGGTAGCTCGTTGTCCTGTTCATTTTTGTTAGATACTTAGAGAGGTTGTTTACTGGTTCAAGGTAATGTATTACGTTCATGGAACTTCTCAGTTCAAGATTTACTGTAGGAAAGAGGTGAGAATATACCACCAGAAGATTCATTTGATGTAGCTCGTATAGTGAAGGAAATGTACTGCTACACTTGTTTAGACATCGTAAAGGTAATGCTTAGTGTATAATGTTTAAGTTAAATTATTGATTACTGGCCTGTATGCTGAAAACGCTTGACATTGAGCACAGGAAGATTGATATAGATAACTGTAACATTCATATGGTTGCAGGAGTTTAATAAGCACGACAAAGAACCAGGAAAGTTTATTAAACAATGGAAAGGTGCTAAGCCAAAGACTGGTGCACCATACACTTGTGACGTGGGATATGAACGATTCCTTGGACCCGAGGTTTGTTACCATTTCTCTGTTAGAAAAAAATTATAAGTTGATAGGCTGGCCAGAATCGGAGACATGGTTTCTCTTATTAGTTTCATTATAATTAATATATTTTTGGTTGTACACTTGATTTAAGGTAATCAAAGTACATTTTCAACGTTTTCATACAATAATATGTCTTAAAGCACATTTTCCGTATCTTTTGCATCACCAGGTGGTTAAGATTAACAAAGTCATCATAAAAGTATAAGGTGTTTGATGTGAAAACAAGATTATGATAAAGATCATTATCCAAAAAAATTATTACTTGTGTGTAACTAATAAATGTTATTTTGATTTATTACTTGTGTATGAAAATCAAAGATAATTTTTTGTGTAACTAATTTTGTCATAATTTTGAAAAAAATATGACTTGTTATAATTTTGTTCATATTTGTGTAATACCAAGTATTACGGATATCCGATTTGTTATAATTTTGAAAAAAATCAGGGTTGAAAAAAATAAGATTAAAAAAACAATTAAAAAAAAACATTAAAAACACGTGACGCAGTGAAATGGACACTTGGCGCCGTCATTTAACACATGCGGCCGCAATTCTAGACACATGACAATTATATTAATAAAAAAATCATGATTTTTTCACTTAGTTATCCCTAGTAATCCAGTTGTACTAGCATGCACATGGTTGTACTTTTAGGATTTTAACTTATAATTAGTATTATTTTGTTATAAATTAAATATTTTTGGTTGTACACTTTATTTAAGGTAATCAAAGTACATTTTCAACGTTTTCATGCAATAATATGTCTTTAAACACATTTTTCGTATATTTTGCATCATAAGGTGGTTAAGATTAACAAAATCATCATAAAAATATAAGTTGTTTGATGTGAAAACAAAAATACGATAAAGACCATTATCCAAAAAACTTCTTTTGTGTAACTAATAAATTTTATTTTAATTTATTACTTGTGTATGAAAATCAAAGATGATGTTTTGTTTTTTTAAAACTAATTTCGTTATCTTTTAAAAGGAAAATTAATTTAGTTGTACCATTACAAAAATTAATTTTACGTAGTTGTACAAAACAAAGAGTATCAAATAAATACAAATGCAATTTAGTACAAATAAAAACATAATGATTGTCTTGTGGATTCATTTATCGCCAAAGATGATGTTTCGTTTAATAAAGTTGTAGTATTTGCATTTTTTTTGTTACTGTATTAAATCGGAAACGATTTTTGGCTCATGTTGATAATCAATTAGGTGTCCACCAATGATCATAACTTTACAATGTTAATTATCAAAAGTAAACCAAGAAAAAGTCAGAGTCGTTACTATCAGGCATCAGCGTTACAAATTCCGTTTTGTTTGATTATTTTAGTTAGATATTGTTAAGTCAAAAAATAAAATCCAATTGATAGGGTTTTCCGGTTTAATCCAACTCAATTTGGATCGATTTATTCATCAAACCCTTTTAGACCGGATCAAAGACTGGATATTCTTAGCTCGGACCGCTTAGTCGTGTTCTTCCTCAAGAGAGTTTTTTTTTTCCAAATTGCAAATCCAATTGAATTCCACAAATCCAATAGTTTTTAGGGCAAAATCTACTAACAGAATTGAAAGATTTAAGCTAAAACACAACAATTGTAGAAGAATTAATCTGGATTTCGAAGTTTCAGTAGCGGATGGAAAGAAGGGGAAGATGTCGATAGAAATGAGAAAAAGTCAATGAAAAGATGTTTATGATTGGCTAAAATTTGCTTAATTTTTATTGGTCAATTTTTTTTTAATACATTTAGTGAATTAAAAAAAAGGAAGGAAAGAGAAGATGTTAGAGATGACAAAAAAGTCGGGGAATATGTGTTTGATTGACCGAAATTTGATTAATTCTCATTGGTTGAATATTTTTTTCTAGTATATTTTAGTTAAAATAAAATAAAAAAAGGCAAGATGGGAATATCACTGGAGCATGGTATAATAGAATGGGCAGAGGAGGTTTATCGTCTGCTTGAAGGCACAAATGAGAAATTCGCCGTTGGGTTTTCAATTTTTTTTGTTTTTTGATTGTCCGATGCCACGTCGACGATAGCTTTTTTTCAGGCGATGATTCTTCGATGTGGACATAAACAAATGTTTATGTTTCGCTTTTCTGATAGGAACCTGTGGATCTTTGATTCTCTTGTGATCTACGGAGCCATTTCGGCGATTACATTTAAATTTCTGATTAGTGTGATTAATGGCCGGAATCGATGATGATTAATTGCTAAAAATATGGAATTACCGTCTGAGTTTTAATACTTTGATTAGAAAAACGCTGTCTTTAACTGAGACTTCCCCCAAAACAAAATGTTTATGCTAGTTCTGAAAGATAAATGGACAGTGACGATTGATATTGAAAGGTCTCGTTCGTCGTAATATCGGCCGTCAAGGCTTATTTGCCGACCATTCTGTTATATCACCACCCATATTCTGAGTCCAATTCTCTCTTTATTTTTTGGTTTTATTTTTCTTAGAATCGGCGGCCGATGATTAAATCGATTAAGACAAGCATATGTCTGAATTAATCCGTGTTGATAAGCCTAATCTTCTCAATGAGGTCGATCTATACCTTCTTAATTGTTGTTTTTTCTTGGTGATTGAGATTATTAGGAAGAGTTCCAAATGAGGAATAATATTACATAGTTCAGATGATTAAATCGATTGGTTTAGTTCTGATTTTCTCAATTGATTTAAATTTGGTTATTGATATTGGTAGAGTTATGATCATAATAGTAATGACATGATTGGATGAATGAAACATTTTGATGAAGATAAAAATTATATAATCTATTTGGATTTGATATTATGTTTTTGGATTACTAAGATTTGGATAAAGTTGCTGCATTTTGCTTCATCTGTTCTTGACTTCCAAAACCAAACACCAAAAGATTAGTCAAACACAGCCTGTAAGAAAAAACTACTGATATGATACAGAAAGAAAGAAACATCTATAGAGAGACTCTGTTTGTTAAATATATCATCAATTGTTCAATGCAAATATTCCAAGTGAAAATGAAGTTCCTTGCTTTGAACCAAAGTAACACACAGAAAACATTCCTAAGATAACATATCATTGAAACACTGTCTTTGGTGCTAGTGATGGTAGTAGCTAAAGTTCATACTAATATTATGCATATTAGTGACTATCTTAGGTTTATTTAGGCAAAATATGCATTTGCCATCTTCAAGAGTATATGACAGAGTTCTTGAGGCTTTAGATAATATGGGCAATTGATAATATCATAGAAACTGCAGTTCCCTCGTTTATGATGTTACAATTGGAAGACCATTATTATGATTGTTATCATTTGCTTACTACACATACATAGAGATGTGTACTCATATGGCTTCGTTATTGTTGTTGGAGATGAAGTTTCCCAACGAGTTTGCGGTGAGCCGGTAACGATCTCAGGTTGATTTATGCGTGTTTATCTGCGATTTCCAAGAGACGGGCACAGAGTTCTTGAGGCTTGGAGAACATTGGCATATGATCTGCATCTTTCATCTCCATTACTTCTTTTGGCGGAAAGTTGCTGATTATCAAACGCTGGTATTCCTCACGCATTAAATTATCCTCTCCGCATACGATATAAATACGTGTAACCGATCCGTAACCTTCCTCGGTGAAGCTTTTTGTCCCTGCAAGATTGTCTGTAGCTAGCGCCGGGTTTGCCCTTACCAACAATTTCGCCAATTCAAGATCCTAACATTTGATTGGATTTCAGGTCTGTTACTAGCAATCTCATTTGTGCATGAAACACAGATGTTTGATAAGGCAATTCTTGGATCGGAGTCTTACTTGGACCGGAGACAATTGATATAGTTTCTTGGCCATGAACTTTGGTCCGAAAAGAACAGTGTGTACAGGACGATCTGGTGTTCTGTAGCTGCGAAACACTGTGTCCAATAACTCTTCTGGTGGAATGCTCGGGACCAACTGCAGAATTTTGCTCTTAAGATATCAAGAAACATTTCAAGTGATTTATACTGAATTTGTGATCAGAAAATACCTTTTCGAAAACGTAAGCAGGCGGGTTTTTGGTGTCGGGCATGGTAGCTGTCAAGAAGACAATAACAGCGATCTTACAAGGGAAGATGTCGGCAGCGAGAGCAGCCGGTATGCCTCCCATGCTATGAGCAACAAGAATGACTTTTTCGTCATCATTTGAGCCAAACGAGCTCAGAAACTCAAGCAACGGTTTGGAGTAATCTTCTAGAGTCTGAATCTCTTCCACTCTGCTCGTGTTTATACCTGATCCAGCCAGATCCACTGCGGTCACGCTATGACCGGCAGCCTCGAGAACTGGTTTTACCTTGTACCAAGTCCATGCGCCATGGCAGACCCCATGGACAAGCACAAACCGCTTCTTGTTCTTCCCCATTGACTTCTCCTTTTTTGTCACTGTTTAGTCTCTTTCACTATTAGAAAGTTATGTAGATATTTATTCGTATCCTGTCGGTGAGATAAATAGGAAGAATATTTGGATAAGCTAAAGATTGTTTTTTTATTTGTTTCATTATCGCTTTTCTGATTCTCCTCTACACAAAGAGACAAGTATTTTTCTTTTCAGCACAACTATCGACAAGTATGGCCACACACAAAGAATGGCCAAAGCAAATCTTCAAGACAATAAGATTGAAATACTACAAGAGAAGCAAATCTTCCGATCTTCGTGAAGAATATTTACGGCATTTACCTAAGAATTTACATTTTAATCGACTTCCGTTCCATGTGTTATAAGTTTATTCGAGTATGAGAGGACCTGCTTGATTTTCTTTTGCTTCTTCTCTGGTTGGAATGGAACGAGTGAGGTTTAAGTATTCTCCACATGCATTACTTACAAACTGATATGAAAGTTGAGAAGCGATCAAAACGTGATTGTTCTGAGAAGCTCCGATTTTGGCATTCCTTCTGTTGCTTTCCATATTATGTTTTCCAGTTTTGCGCATAACTTCTTGTAGAACTGCGCGATACCACAAAATCAAGAAAATGATGCACTCTCTTACATATATAATGCAATTACTGTTTATTGGATATATATATATATATTCACAAACCTTGTGATATTCAAGAGTTTCACCAGCAGCCTTTCTAACGTCTACCATGAAAAGCGATGGTGCCACCTCGTAAATCTGCATATCCAAGGTTAATTTTTTATGTTAATAGAAGCCCTTTAATTGAAGATTCAAAAGAGACTTGTATTAGAATCACAAGAAGCGATAACCACCTCTATCACAACAGCGAATTGCCCGGCCTTGATTGAAGATAATCCCTCGAGCCTCGTCTGTTTAGCACATAAAGTGCATAATTAAGAAACAATTTGCAACAAATCATAGCAATTTATCACTGAAAAATTTACGCTAGATCTTCCATTTATGAACGTCAGAGGTATAAACTAAGTTTCCTTGGGAATCATATCAGTCTATACATAAGTTTTACAGTTCAGAGTTTGAGAAGAAATGCATAATAGTAGTGATAAGTATACATGCTAGGATTTAGTTACCTTGAAGTTGCGCGTATGAGCCTTAAAGCCCATTGAAGTCGCAACAGCCTCAATATTAGCAATTATCACACTAGGCGCCCTTCGAGAAACAAAGCGGGTTTGCCTTTTAACAAAATCCTGCGAGATCAACGGATCAGCCACCAATAAGTGCAGGAACATTTATTCCATTTCTAATGCCATGCAACCAAAGATCTCATGAACTTATAGTTGTTACAAACTAGTAGAACACAGAATCGAAAGCTAACACCATAAGCATGTCAAAACATGTAGTATGAAGATTAGATGCTACTGACATTCTTTTATTCAATAAGGAGATCTCTCTGACCAATAAAAGAAAATCAGGTACTACCTGTCTCCGGTCAAACAGTGCTGATAAGTTTAAGCCTTGTGATAAGGTAATCATCTCAAAGGCATTCATCATCAGGGGTCCCTCATCTTTTCTTTCTACATTCTCCGCTACATAACTGCCCTGTGAACAAGTGCAACTGACCGGTCAAATGTGTGTAAAACGAGCAAAAGTAAGAGACAATTGTTGATAAGTCTCCCTAAGGTGTAGCTTTTAGTGAATTGAATAAAATTGCAGTTTGCAGCTTTGGTACATATGACATGTCTACTATTTTGTTTTATCCTTTAGCAAGCACTTCTTCCTGGTCATCCAAAACTTCCTTAAAGATCTTAACAGCTAAATGGAATTGACCACAAAATAGCATGATACAATGAAGACGAACGACCAACCTCAATTCCATCAAAAACTGCACGAACATCATCCAAATTCACTTCTTCCTCTACCCTTGCTCGGGTAGGTACATAATTTAATCTGAACCAAGGATCTTTCTTAATTCCTTGAATTTGAATACGCTGCTCTAATTGGGAAACAATCGTAGATAAGCAGATAGAATTACTAAATATTTAAATAATAGCAAACATGAAAGCTCAGAGACGACGAAGCAAAACACTCACTGTTTTGGGATTGGGGTCAAGTATCCTATGTATTAAAGNATCACTGAAAAATTTACGCTAGATCTTCCATTTATGAACGTCAGAGGTATAAACTAAGTTTCCTTGGGAATCATATCAATCTATACATAAGTTTTACAGTTCAGAGTTTGAGAAGAATTGCATAATAGTAGTGATAAGTATATATGCTAGGATTTAGTTACCTTGAAGTTGCGTGTATGAGCCTTAAAACCCATCGAGGTCGCAACAGCCTCAATATTAGCAATTATCACACTAGGCGCGCTTCGAGAAACAAAACGGGTTTGCCTTTTAACAAAATCCTGCGAGATCAACGGATCAGCCACCAATATGCAGGAACATTTATTCCATTTCTATCTACTAATGCCATGCAACCAATGATCTCATGAACTTATAGTTGTTACAAACTAGTAGAACACAGAATCGAAAGTTAACACCATAAGCATGTCAAAACATGTAGTATGAAGATTAGATGCTACTGACATTCTTTTATTCAATAAGGAGATCTCTCTGACCAATAAAAGAAAATCAGGTACTACCTGTCTCCGGTCAAATAGTGCTGATAAGTTTAAGCCTTGTGATAAGGTAATCATCTCAAAGGCATTCATCATCAGGGGTCCCTCATCTTTTCTCTCTACATTCTCGGCTACATAACTGCCCTGTGAACAAGTGCAACTGACCGGTCAAATGTGTGTAAAACAAGCAAAAGTAAGAGACAATTGTTGATAAGTCTCCCTAAGGTGTAGCTTTTGGTGAATTGAATAAAATCGCAGTTTGCAGCTTTGGTACATATGACATGTCTACTATTTTGTTTTATCCTTTAGCAAGCACTTCTTCCTGGTCATCCAAAACTTCCTTAAAGATCTTAACAGCTAAATGGAATTGACCACAAAATAGCATGATACAATGAAGACGAACAACCAACCTCAATTCCATCAAAAACTGCACGAACATCATCCAAATTCACTTCTTCCTCTACCCTTGCTCGGGTAGGTACATAATTTAATCTGAACCAAGGATCTTTCTTAATTCCTTGAATTTGAATACGCTGCTCTAATTGGGAAACAATCGTAGATAAGCAGATAGAATTACTAAATATTTAAATAATAGCAAACATGAAAGCTCAGAGACGACGAAGCAAAACACTCACTGTTTTGGGATTGGGGTCAAGTATCCTATGTATTAAAGACTTCACTTCTGTAGAAAACCACAGTGGAAAAGAAAATTCTGCTGCATTTATCTGTGCGGAGTTGATCAATTTTGCAATCAAATTAGTATCAACCAGCATTCAAACAGTAAATAATGTGGAATGATCTGCAAAATGTGTAACTTACTTTTCTGTACAGTGCTGGAAGATCTGTCTCAGAAAAGGGTAAAAATCCAGCCATTATAACGAAAAGAATAACCCCGCAAGACCAAATATCTGCTGCTGAACCATCGTAACCTTGGCCACTAAGTACCTCAGGAGCTACATAGTTCGGAGTTCCACATGTGGTGCGCAGAAGTTCTACTCCCTGATTCAGTATATAACAAATGAATGAAAGAGCTAGAAGAGAGAACAAGAGTCTTTATTGCTGAAGCAGAGATGTGAGCACTTACTTGCTGAGGCAATGCACTGAGTCCGAAATCCGAAACCTTCAGATTTCCATTAATATCGAGTAAAAGATTTTCTGGCTGAATATCATAATGACACATAGACATCAAGTCTGGATCACAACACATCGAAAAAGTAGAAATATTCTATGGAAAATTAGTTAACAAAAATAAAAAATTGGCTTCACTTTTAGGTCACGGTGGTAAACACCCTTGCAGTGACAATGAGCAATAGCATCTACAAGCTGTTGAAAGTATTTGCGAGCCTCACTTTCTTCAAGCCTCCCGTTATGAACCTGCATGAACAGAAGATATCCAAGATTTGAAAAAAGCCGAAAATCTAAGCGGAAAGCTCATACAGAGACTTTAACTAGTAAACACTAAAAAAAGCATACAAGTATGAAATTCCTTACAATTCTATCAAAGAGCTCTCCTCCAGTCACAAACTCCAAAACGATATATATTTTCGAAGGACTTGCCAAGACCTACATCCGGAAAGCACAAAGAAAACAACAGAAGAACCAGCATCAGATGCAATAAAAACTTAGGAGACAAACTTGGCGAAATGCAGGAAAACATACATACCTCATACAACCTCACTATGTTAGGGTGTCGGACAATCTTCATTATGGATATCTCTCTTTTTATCTGAACAAAGAGGACAAAACAATAGAAGAGCTTAAACAAAAGCAAGAACATATGGCATATTAGATTAACGGAGAAACCATTATGAACGTACCTGATCAACCATCCTATGCTTAAGTATTGTACTCTTCGCCATAATTTTGATGGCTACATTTTCTCCGGTGTCTGAGTTCCTCGCAAACTTAACCTTAGCAAAGGTGCCTTCACCTATCGTGCGACCAACCTCATACTTCCCCACTCTCCTCATTTTCTTTGTCATTCTTTAGCAGTTTTTCTTTTTCTTTTTGCCTGATCCATTACAACGGTTATCAAAATCAGATTATACAGAGACCTACTGAAAACCTAAAGAAGCCAAAATTTTGTCACAATGAACAGATAATAAACGGATTCCTCAAAACAGGGCAATGAAATTAAGGAAACACTGAAACAAGAATCTCTACTGCTCCAAACACACAATGGAGGTAAACGATCAAGATCATCGCAAGATAACCAACAACAACTAAAAAACCCTTACAAATCCAATTGCAATTCCTCAACGTAACGATAGTGATGTAAAGGTCCAATTTTTAGAATCGCAACTGCGAAATTAATGGTCTTTGACCAATCAAAAACCAAATCGAACAAGTGAATTGATAAGTAATCCTTACCTTAAGGAAAAGAGAGCGAGTTCGAACGGGAAGAGAAGGTATACTTTTGATCGGAAATGAAGACGGCGACGGACGGAAAAAAAAAGAAGCTATGGCGGCTGAGGAATCGAGTTAACGTGAAGCGTCAGAGAGAATTTATTTCTTTTATGATAAAAAACCACAACCCTTGGATTAATATGAGAATAAATCTGAACCGTTAGATGATATTTTGTTTCTATAAAAAAATTGCTGACAGGATATTGTATGCAAAAAAAAACTATTTTTTATTTGTTTTCATTTTGTTATAAAGATTTTTTTTTTTTTAAAAAGACTATACCGATCATTATATATATTATTAGATCAGGCTCACGCTAATAAAATGGTGGGCAAAAAAATCGAACCAACCGAACTTAAATCGATTCAAACCAAACCATATTCTATATATAACCCAATCGGTTGAAGTTTTTCTCAACCCAAACGGTTCGGTTCGGTTTTAACCGATAACCCAATGTGTTTTTGTTAATTAGTTAATTAATAATACTAAAAATATAAACACATAGTTGAATCTTCGGTTCTTCACCTAAAGCCTTTAGGCTAAAGGTCCTAAACCCACGTTTTCCTTTTTTATTTTCAACTTCCATTTTTTTCTTTTAATTTTTCAACATAATTAATATATATTCTCTAACCCTATTAGTTAAGTATTCGATTAAAAAATGAGAAAACCTAAAAAGTTATAAACACTTATACTTAAGCGCCGGTTAAAATCTCCTTCTCGGTTAAACCTAAAAAGTTTTTGGTTTTAGACTTTTAGGGAATAGTTTTTTTTATGGCTTCATTTTGTTTACGTTTCGTTAGGATTCTTGTTTTTATAAGTTGATTTTTTAAAAACTGAACTAAAACCAAACCAAATTACAACCGAACCGAACTAAACCCAAACCGAACCAAACTTATTTCGGTTGAGTTCGGCTAGAGTTTTATTCAACCCAAATCAACCAAACCGAACCGAACCCAAACAGAACCCAAAATTAAACCGAAATGCCCACCCCTAATAAAAGATATGTACATATAATTAGATTCTAAATTAAGATTTTTGTTTAGTTATCTATAAATTATGTTTTGTAATTTATAATTTAAAAATTTGAAATTGATTCATATATTATATCCATAAATCTGATAAAAAATATAATGATCGGAAATGAAGACGGCAAGGGACGGAAAAAAACTATTTTTTCTTTGTTTTCATTTTGTTATAAGGATTTATTTTATTAAAAGAAATTACTATACCAATCATTATATATAGAGAAAATTACATCAATATGTATTTTTTTATCACTTCATCTTACATTAATAGGCATTTTTAACTATTGAGTCACTTTTGTGGGTGTATTCAATCTAACATTTGGATTGATTTGTATTAAAATCACAAATCCTATGTTATTCAAATATGAATTTAAAAAGACTTTTTAAAATGCCATGTTATTGAACTAGTGATTGTTAAATGAACCTTCAAATCCACTGTTATTGGAAATATTTTAAGTAGTGTATTTTAGGGGATTTTTAGTGATTTGAAAATGTTTTGGTGGAGTTTCTTAGTTAAAAAAACAAAAATACAAATCTCATGGTTTTAAATGAGATTTTATAGAATTTTAAAAACAATTCATAACAACTTATCTAATTCACTCAAATTATCTAAAAATGCATTAAACCTCAAATCTTTCCAAATCCTCCTAAATATTAAATTGAATACACCCCCTTTGTGTTGGTGAAAAATCTCATATACCCTCTAAACCAACATTTCACTCATGGTTTCGGTGGATGCAATGTGGTGGGCGCACGGATGAGAAATAAAAAATCTGAGTAAAAGTAATTATTACTCCACATGTTTTGTTTTCTAATTTTATATATTGTGAAAGATATAAAACAATTTATTTTTGGTTATAACGAATTATAATTCTATTTTTTCTATATTTTAAGACCCATTTTGCTAATAGACAAATGAACCGTCTCTCTCTCGCCCTAGAAGTTTCCTCCCAGACCCGACAACCGAGGCAGCCGCCGTCGCAGCTCTCCGAGCAAGGATGAGTCTTATCCACCGCTGTTCGTCAGCCCGTTTCTCCTCTTGAGCAACGCACCGTCTCTCTCTCGGGCCATCTTGTGACTGGTCCTCGCTTTCCGCCGGACTTTCCGTGTCGATGGCGAGATCCCTTCCTCCATGGCTTTCGAGACTGCTCAACTGTCTGCAACTCTTCGTCCAACCTTTTCAATAGATCCAAGCGCGAGTCTCTCTCACCTCCGGGGATTGACCTTTCCGGCGCCGCCGGACCCTCCTGAGCCTCTGGTGCCTCCAGATCCGCCGCCTCCTTGTGCGCGCCTGTCACCGGCGAGATCCTTCTCCTTGTGCGCAGCTCCTTCCGCCTTCGACGAGAGCTTCCGGAGCAAGCCCAGTTTCTTCCTCGCTGCTGCTGTGGTAACTACCGCCCTGGTTTCTTTCGCTGGACACCCAGCCGGTGGTTCTCCGAACTCGAGTCGCTCCCTCACCGCCGCCTTCGCACCATCTCCGCCTCTGCCTCCGTCGTACTCTACATCACCACCCTCGCTTGCTCCGCCAGTGCCTCCAAATCCGGTTGACCTTTCCGGTTGTTTCAACCACCGCCAGCCATCCTCCATGGTCTTATCTCCCCGACTGGCCGGAGATCCTCTCCCTCCGACGTCGTACTCTTCATCTTCCAAAATCTCGATTTCCTTTTTTTGGGATGGATGATTCTGCAATATGGGCCTGGCCCAAGTTGCTCCTTTTGGCTTTTAGCCCAACACTTATGCAAAGCTTCGTACTGTTCACCCCAGCTGAGTTCGGTGTTACCGAACAAGAGGGTAATCAGAGTAAATCTAAGGCAAAGTTGCATGTGCTGTCCATACCCTTCTCTGAAACCCTCACAGATGTTAAATGCCAATCCGAAGGTCATCTGAGTAAATTCAAGGCTTCTTTGCCTGTGGTGTCAATCAGTGCAGTTTTTTCCCAAACTGCCTCTGAAAAAATAAGGACTTTCTCGGTAGAATCCGAGTCCTTACAATTGGTTAGAGTCATTTCCTGAACTTCTTGGTTTACTCGAGAACATCACAATCCTCACCGGAAGTTTAGGTGTCAAACAAAAAATCTTTAAGAAAAAAAAGCATTAATATAGTTATGACAAAACAAGAAATCCATTGGATGATGAGTTGTGGACGATGTAATATGGACATCATAGTGAATGCATATCATTGTATCTGAAATTCGTATATTTAAGGTTAAAAATATTTTTTCTTTGAAGCACATTAAATTCAAACAACATTAAAACCATATAACCGCACTAGTTTCACAATTCATATGTTTGCATACCACTAATCCAAAGTTTGATATTTGTGTAAAATGTTTATTCACGTCAATATGTCAATGAAACACTGTCCACGCGATCATGTCCACGTTCATATTACATTGTCCACAACTCATCATTCAAATGGATATCTAACTAGACTTCTAATTTTTTTTATATTTTGTTTAAAAAATTCTTCTTTGACACCTAAACTATAATAAAATGGATCTTATAATAATGACAAAATATAATTATAATTTATTCTAACAAAAAAAAATTGTTTTATGTCTTTCACAATATAGAAAAATACAAAACAAAACATATGGGGGAAAATAATTATTTTCTTTCACATGTTTAATCTGTCATCCATTCCCGACATTGCATCCACCATTATCATGTACACGCGGTGCAATTTCGGATTTAATGAAAATGAACAGTGTAAAAATTGCCCAAATAGTTGAAAGTGCCAATTTTGTAAGAATAAGTGGTGAAAGTGTCCTCTAGTTTAAATCACTCTTATATATATTATTAGATTAGGCTCACACTAATAAAAGATAAATACATATATTAGATTCTAAATTATTGTTTAGTTATCCATAAATTACGTTTTGTAATTTACAATTTAAAAAAATCAAAATTGATCCATACTCTACCCATAAATCCGATAAACATTCTTTATATATGAGTGAGGGTATTCCAAAAACAAATTTTAAATCTTATGCAAGATAAAACTGAATCAAACTTTTTTTTTTTTGGTCAAAAAATTGAATCAAATTGATAAAATCCAATTTCTTTAAAAAAAAAAAAAATCAATCTTATATACCCAAGAAGGTATCTCTATTAATACGAAACAACGTCTTCATGATCTTTTGTAGTTCAACTAATTTGACTAGCTAGAAAAAAGCTATAAAATGATAGCTTGACTAATGGCAGATATGATCCTTGATGCAAACTTCAAACGAATGGAAAAAAAGATTTTAAAATCTTATACATGGACTTTAAATCTTCCATTATCTTTTTTCCATCTTTACGGCTGCAGCTTGGTTTCAAGGAGAATATAGCACTCTTTAGACACTTGGAGTTGTCAAAGATGTATCTTACTATTTCTTTCTCTTCCGTTGTTCATCCATAATCTTTCCACTTAAAGATCTCGAGATTGGTAGACAAGCATACGGGAGCAGAACTCGGTTGGTTCCAGGAAAGTTGAAAAGGATGATCTCGCAAATATATCTGTGAAGCAACGTCGTCAAAGAATGTAATTAACACTGACAATTTATTAGTGCATGTGCAGGGGTACGAACCTGATTGATGACAAGAACTTTCAGTTTAGGAGAATTTTGAAGCAAAGACACAAACGGCTCAAACCAATCTAACTCAGAAGGACATATTTTACACACTATAAGCTGGGAGAAGATAATGGCGTCACAACACGCAACCTGCAAATGAAGAAAACAACACATAAAGTAAACGCTAGAAATGTGATCGTAACAATAAATTCATTCAAAAAGAAAAAAACAAACAAACAGGTGAGGTTGAAAGTACGTACCGTTGCAGGGCTTAGGCATATGTCGAGATACCTGACTGAGGAAAGAGATCTCATAAATTTGTCATCAAGGTAAGTACGAACGTAGATAATTGTTGCTTTATCAAGGCGAGGCTTGTTCTCAATCGAGTAGGAGTCAGTCGAATAATCCAAGATATCAAATTCCTTTTAAAAGCGCGGAATCTATGACCAGAGATCCTCCAATATCTTGTACATCTTCTTGGTTGAGTACTCTTGCTTCCAAATAATTATACACTATGGTCTCTAGAGATGGCACTTTTACACTAAACTTTGTCACATTGTCTTGGTGATGTCGCATCACATACAAATATTTGAGAATAGGACAACTCGACAAGAGCCTAACAAGAGAATCTTCATCTTTGTATACCACAGAGACAAGGCTAAGATTTTTGAGGGATGGGAGGCAAACCGGAGAAGAAACATCTACAAAAACCTTGTTGGAAAGACAGAGATACACAAGCGTATCGCATATATAAAGGCTTTTGGGCAAGCTAGTAGGCTCCGCGGACCACATGAGATCGAACTCTAGTTCACGAACCCTGCCATCAACCGCTTTTGCAATCCACTTTCCCACGTTAGCATCAACAGGACAATGTTGACCGAGTTCTATAGCTAATCTTTCTAATATAGGTGCCTTGTGGAGTTGCAATGACTCGTTAGTTAAGAAACCGCCAAATAGACCGTGGTCGCTGACTTTGGCCAAATAAACGGCCAAGTAAACCGGCAAGAAATCTTTTGTGAGTACAATCTTTGATCTCTTTGTACTCGAGTCGTGGCACCATCGTCCAAATAGATCGCCATCGTTTCGACAAAATCATGGTAGCCACTGCATCCTTTGTTGGAACCAATGACAAAATCTGCACGAGCAAATCGTCTGACAATGCACTGATCCAATCTTCACCTCCAATTCTCCGATAGCTTATGGCTCTTTTCTTCTTCACAAATTGTCCTCCCAACCATATCCAGCCGATTATAAGCAAAACCCGTTCTAACATCTTTTTCTCAATGAAACTACACCAATTCTTATGGTTTTAGTTTTTTCTTATAAATATATATATTATATAAACGGTTCGTAGGATTCTCTTTCTTTGTTTTCATTTTATTTTCATTTTCGATTATTATGCTTCCGTTTTTTGTTATCTGTTTTACATTTATTTTGCTACCCTTTTTAATGCTACCATTTTTGTTATTAATCCTTTTAAGGGATTAATCGTACAAGATGTGGGCTTTCTCAATATAACACTTGTTCTCTCTAAACCCCAAAAATCTAAAATCTTTTGCTTTTAATCGCAGAATTACTTTATTCCTTTTCATACGTAAACTTTCTCTTGGGGTTAACAGATCTTTAATATGTCTATCTTCATCATTACCAAGCCAAAACAAAAAAAAATCTCATGGGGATGGTTTGATTAGGGTTTGTAATGTAAGAATAGGTTTGGCTAAACAAGAGATGCTCGCAGTCTCGAACCTTGGCTAATACATTAGTAGCGGATAATGAACATGTGTGTACCATACATATATAGATTTAGTGTTCATACCCTTTTGTGTCTGCTTTTTAAACAATCGAGTAAAATGCACTCTGATTGTCAAAATGTCATTTATATATATATATATATATATATTTTTTTTTTTAACGTTTTAATTTTATTCATTTTCTTCTGCCTCCCCAGAGGCAACATTTGGAAAATACAAGATGATTCAGATCAAAGAAGAACACAAAATTACAGAAGAAAACTGAAAGATTACAAAATACAAAATACAAGAAACGCAGGTGAAGTTTTAAATGTTGACCCGAGAATAGAGAACCATGAATTGGAGATAAGAGGCTAAGGCTGAAAAAACCTGAACCAAGTGAAGAGATGAGAATCTGATTGAGCAGAGATTGCAGAAGACTGAATCGTAGATTGTTGAATCTTTTCCCTGTCTAAACCCAGCAATTTTGCTCTCATAATAAGTTGAATTTCCTTAACAATTACCTTAGCCGGTTTAGAAGAAGAAGTGTGAAGCCTCGAATTTCTTTCTTTCCACAAGAAGTACACAACTTATTGGAAAACGAGATTGCAAATGACCTTAAGCTTCAGATTCCGAGAAGAGGATTGAACCCACACAACCAGATCTTCAAGCAATAAAGGAGGCGAAAGGTCATTGTGAATGAAGAGTAATTCGAGTACCTCAACAGAAAACACACACTCGAAAAAGAGATGTTGATTGAATCGAAAAGTTATATATATATATATATATATACCAATTTTGCAGAAAGTTATATATGTTGATTTAATCGAAACCAGAGCTGCGCATGATGTTATGGGTTCTAAGGTAGAAAGGTAGGGGGATGGTGGTGGTGGGTTTAGCACCCCACCCTAGCCCAATACAAATCAAGTTCGGCCCATCAAAATTGGCCCATGAAGAATGACGCCATCTGCGCTGACGTCAGCAGTGCATGACGTCACGTCCCACTCACTTGCCCATTAGCCGGTTTTCCGGGAATCTTTCCCGGATTCGCGGGGAAAAGAGATCAAAAAACCTTATAAATTGATAAAGAGAGGAAGAAGAGAGAAAAAAAAAAAGGATTCTCTCTCACAAAAAAGGACCGACCTCATGTCACCGACCTCATGCCACCGACCTCATCATCATACCAGCAAAGAAAGTTAACCGAGCTCATTCCGTATAACCGAGCTCATTCATCATCACCACTCGCCGACCTCACTCTCACGAAGAAGACGAGTCCATAATCACGATCATCACCGAAAGCCCGAGATCATGACGAGCAACGACGTCACGGCAAAAGATATACGACCATGAGAGGTGAAGCTCGCTGAAGAACATCACGACAAGGAGAATAACGACAACAACAAAGAGAAGAATGGTAACTTGCATGACAAGTAATATGCATGGATATCATAGTCACGGGAGGAAGACGAGCTAACTCACGGCCACGACTACGACGAAGACGAGCTCACGATCTCACTCTCGCGCGCCACGAGCCGATCACCGAACTCACCATGCACCACGCCGAACTCGCCATGCACACCACCGAACTCGCCATGCACACCACCGAACTCACCATGCACCATACCGAACTCGCCATGCACACCACCGAACTCACAACACACTTACCGCCGACTCCGCCAACTGCAACGACCACCGACCATGACATCACTCTCACCACCGACCCCAAAAGACGATCTCACTCAACTTAACGACCACTATCATGATGACTCACCGAGCATAAGTCATTCCACCGAACTACTCTTCTTATTCTCTAACTCTCCAACCTTTGTAACTCGGCAACTCCACCGACCTCGCTGTAACAACTGTGAACTGCGATCTGGCTTGATCCCCATCCCGGGGTATGTAGGCAGTCCTTCGGGGTTCAGCTATAAAATCAATTCTTCTTCCCCACCATTTTAGCTCATCGTCGTCGAGACAAGGCCGACCTTCACGTCGATCTCACATTGAACCTTGATGGTTGGACGACCGACTTGGTTCACCGGCCATCTCAGCTTATTCTTGTGTGATTATCGGGTTGTGCTAAACCCGGTATCAACAGGGGAGACGCAAGAAGCATGAACCTTGTGCAGTGGTGTGGTGGGAGACGCATCAAGAGATGATCATTGAGTGCTTTCAGAAAACCCTTTGTGGGAATGTTGATTTCCCATTCGTCAAACTAAACCAAACCCATCGAAAACAAGCTCCCTTTGGCAACTATCATGTCTGAAGCTTTACTCACCAGTCCTCACCCATGAATATCCTTCTCCTCAAAAACCTAACATAGCAACGATTTCTTGCAGAACAAGCTTTCACTATTCTCATATATCTCCGAAATTTCCATAAACGACATGATTTGACTGAAAATAAAAACACATGAGAAACTTTAAAAGTGTTTTCTTGAAGATCAAGAAAGCTTAGAAATCGGAAAGAAAAATTACTTACTCCTGTTTGAAACAGTTGACGCAACTGATATGAGAAGCGCAGATCAGAACGCTGCGAACAATCCAGTAAACCGCGATGGGGACATGATCGGTAAACACAGATGTGATGTGGTTAGGTGGGAGTTGATAGATCTAAATGATGGTAGCGGTGAGATCAATCATATCATGCATGCATCAGTATTTTCCGGTCTTGTCGATCGAGACGCGTGCTGGATGCTAGTGAGCTGACTGCTGAGTTGTTGCGTATGTCTCTCGCGAGAAGGAGAAAATGATTAGCATTGATGAGGTACGTAAACGTAATCATGGTTAGTAACTTGTGGGATTAAAAAATTTACGAGTTGAATTCGTCTATACTTTGACATTAAAAAAAAAAGTCAACAAAAATGGTAAATTTAGAAAGTTATTTATAGTGCTATAGATATTGACCATCCTGTTTCTAGGGTTACCGCTCGCTACAAAAAGTATGACAAGGTTAGCCTATGAACCTCTAATTGACAAGATACGATCCCGTATGATTTCTTGGTCAAGTAAGGCATTGTCATTAGCGGGGAGATTTCAATTGATTCGGTCAGTTAATTATCACGAGTATCAAAAACTTTTGGTGTTCAACATTTGAGATGCCCAAAAATACTTGTTTTGATGTTATAGATAGTATGTGTCCGGCTTTTCTTTAGTGATCACCCCATGTTAGTTTACTAAGGCGAAAATTGCTTGGAAAGATTTTGTACTCCTAAAAAGGAAGGTTGTTTGGACAATAGGAAGTTGCGCGACTCATTTCTAGTCTTTTCCTTACAATTAATTTGGAGGCTTTAAAATTCAGATTCGTTATGGATTGTTTCGACTCGCCATTATCTTCTTCGTAACTCATCGTTTTAGGACGTTTCGGAATGATCTATGGGTTAGATTTGGAAAAAACCATAATTAAAATGAAATTAAATTATGTACTAATCTTGAAATATTAAAATATTGTGTTTTTCATTAATTAATATACAGAAATTAATTTTTTTTGGAAAGAAATATTCAAATTTACTTTTACCAAAAAAAAGAAATACTCAAATATTTGGAAAGAAATTAAACTATGTACTATTCTTGAAACAAATTCAAACCATAAAAAGAAACAAATTCAAACCATGATTTTTTTTTATTGTTCAAGATATATGAATATTAACTGAAATCTTGAAAACCAAAAGATATTATTTGTCTCAAATTATTCTCTTTCCTATTTATATATATGTTGATTAAGTTTTGTATGTAAAAATTATAAGAACTCAATAAGACAACAAGAATCATAACACATCCCTACAAGATAGCCGAACCATGAAATCATCACATATAGCTCTAATCTGCATAGTCATGATCTTACTCTTCCCTCTGCATGAATGTAAGTTTACGTCTTTCCTCATACATACATACATATATACATACATATACATATATAAACGTCTCTTTGTTTTTATTTTTCCATAGTCAAAGTTTGGTTTGTGTTTCAATTCAATGTGTAGGTGGCATGATCGAACAAGGTCAATCACCCAAGTGGCCAAATTGTGTCCATATCGACTGCCCCTTTCGTCACCCATCGAACTGTTTTTGCTGCTTCAAGGTTGTAAATCATAAGGATATTTGTTGGGAAGTGGAAAATTTTCCAAAAGGTATAGCCCAAGCGCTTTGCTTCGCACTTTGTCCAAAGAAAATGTAAAACCTTTCATAATCATTAATTCACAAAAGTATAATGCATGTTGTTTATTCAATTTCGTTCAGGCTTTTCTAAAGCATTCTTATAGCACAAACATAAATCATTGCCTGAAAGATATATATATTAGAAAAAGAGATCGATTCATTATATAATATTTTGTAAGAATGTAACCTCATGCATCAACAAAATGCAAATGTAAAATCAACTAAATAAATTAAGTATTGCTCTTTGCCACCATTTTTTATAATGTTACATATACATGTATATTTTATAACATATATATATTGGTGTTTTTGATAATTTTGTTTTACGTAATTTAATTCTTTGATTATCAAATTACATAAAAAAAAATAACAAAACAAGAGAGAAAATTGTTGTTATAGTTTCTAGGTGTAAGACTTTGGTTCCAATTTGAGCGTTTAGTAAGTCAAGTTTTCTATTCTTTTTTTTTTTACCATATCGGCTGCACTACAAGAAAAATGGGCATTCTTAGCACACGAATAACGCTATCATAGGGATATAATAGTATTTTCATAAATGCTATAACTGGAGAAATTATAATAGATTGACCCCATATGATAGCGTTTTTTATTTGTGCTAGCTATTATATGTTTTTCTATGATAGCGTTACTCAAATGCCTTAATATATATTATGATAGCACAATTTTAATGCTGTAATATATTGTTTTGTAGCATTTGTTTTTTTGTTGTATTTGTTCTACTTATAGCTCTTAAGTTATGCTACTATCTAGGTTTATGTGCTATAGTATACCAATATATTTGAACCCTGTTTTGTAGCATATAATCAATTTGATTTATATAAAAGAATTTATATTTGAAATTTGGTTCAGAATATTATTTCATTAATAATCCAAAATACGTCTTACACAAACATCACAAGGATAAACATTACCAAAACAACAAAAAGTAAAGCACAAACGTTCATACGCCTCAGAAAATCACAGTCAAGAAGAACACAAAAACAATAGCATTTACCATATTTTTTCTTATGTAAAAAGGGTCTGTTCAAATGCGATAAAAAGATGGAGAAGATGGCCGAATCTGGCCGATTGAGAAACCGCGATTCTTACCTGAACAAGGGACTGTTAGCGTGATCTTAATCAAGCGCAAGAACAAACAAAAACAGAGTAAGGAGAGAGTAAGAAGAGATTGAGAAGAAGAAGACAAGAGATTTGGCAATTAAGATTGCCTATTTTTGGTTTTTCATTTATCTTAAATAGTACATGAAGCAAATAGAGGAGTCGTAGCTCCTAACAACAAGAAAAGTGGAAAACGTGAGAAGTTGGTTCCTAAACACAAGGAAGACCAATTCTTCTTATTTGCTGAAACAAAATGCAGAAAACTTTTAAAAAAAAAACAATTCGTAACTGTTGGTGGTGAGTTTAGCACTCTCCGGTTTAGCCCGGTTTGAACCAAGATCGGCCCAATTGATCCCGGTTGACGACGGTTCGAACCCGGAAGGAAAGACCACGAAACGGTCGCCGACCTCCGAACTTGAAAGAATGGCCCACGAGAGACTATTAACCAATAAGTTCGGCAAGAATCTGAATGAATGCCGAACTTGAATCTAGATCGGCGAATCACGCCCCGATCGACGACGGTTCAAGATGGATAAAAAGAGTCCAAAACGACTAACCATCGAGCTCGGTGAAGGCCGAACTCAAATCCTTATCTTGAACCGAGATCGGCCTAATTGATCCCGATCGACGACGGTTCGAGATCGGTAAAGAAAAAGACATCATGCTACTACCGACCTGTGATGTGCCGAGCTCGTAGGTATCGACCTGTCGTAATCAGAACCCACTTCCAGGATTCGCGGAACTTTACGGAAAACACGGAAAAGGAAGATTAATTAGTTTTCTAATCCGGGAATCGCGGAGCCTTTCCCGGATTCGGGGAACTTGTCGAAGCCGCCGAGGAGGCTTATAAATAACGAAGTCCCGATTACATTTAAGGGGGAAAAAATACATTTTAGAGAGAGAAAGTGAGAGCTCGAAATCCGATCTCGACCTCACTATCGACTTAAGAATATTTTTGTAAACTCCGACGAGTTCGATTTAATAAAAACGAGATACCGATCGATCTTTCAACTTTTTTATCCTTGTGTGATCTCTACGATCAACAGTAACTTGAGTCAATTTGCATACTTTGGATTTGGTACACGTTTCCGGTTCGAGATCCGTTGAACCGGTTCTTGAACTCCATCATTACTCCTCCCATCAAAAGGAAGCTTGTCCTCAAGCTTAGGGTCGGGAAAACTTTGTTTGAGCTGCTCCATAGCCTCCCAAGTAGCATCAAAGACTGCACCGAATCTGGCCGATGGAGAAGATTACCAGAGCTAAAACGCCGTGGACAAGGCACGGTCGACGAGGAGGACAGTCGCGATCTGAGAATACCATTCAAGGAGGATGGAGTTGGAAGAGGCGGCAGCGGGTGGGGAGAGGTGGGTTCAATCAGAGGTGAGTTAGGGTTTGGGTGAGCTGGGTCGGGGTAATGGGAGATGGAGAAGGAGGCTGAGGAGAGGTAGGGAGAGACGGTTTAGCCATAGCGGCGGAGACGGTGGAGGAGTAGATCGGAGACGGCGAAGATAGAGGGAGGAGAAGAAGGTCTCTCGAGAGAGCTATTCTTCGTTCAAAGAGCGCTTTTTTTTTCTTTTTCAAATAGTGTAAAGGAAAACGTCACAAAGGGCTTATCGTGTTTTCTTAGCCTAAGTGTTGCCGCTTATGATAAATATTAGGCTCCAAAAGTCATTTTTTGTTTCCGCTTAGTGAAAATTCAGCTTAGCACTTTTAAAATGCTATAATAGAGTACACTAACCCATCATACTCTCTTTAATAGCAGTTACAGAAATCGTGCTATTGTAATGTGCTATCAATGCCCACTTTTCTTGTAGTGCTGATCCGATCAGTCCTAGTTGGAACGCACCGAGGTACTACATAGTAGATTTCTCCATGAAGGGCCACCACACTGCCTATCCCGAGTTTGGAATGCTTTCCGACTAATGTCAGGGTATAGCCGGATCGCCTGTTACCGGACTACCAGATAAACTGCCTAGACCGAAGCCCAGACTCAGGCTTCCCACACAAATATGATTTTTGTTTTGCGGGAGGATCGAACCCGGGTGTAGTGAAGTGGCACATTTCCAAGCCTCTCCTTACAACTCGACCACGCCCTAGGCAACTATTCTTACGGTTTATTTTGATCATTTTTATAATATGTATATGGACCACCGTTTAATTTTATAGCCGATTTTTAATAAGTTGAATAATACATGCTGTTAAAAATAAATATATGCAAATAAGTTGAGTAATACATGCCGATTTTTAATAAGTTGAGTAATATATGCAAAAATCCAAGATGAAACGAGAGTACAATCCGCTGACTCCAAGACCCTCGCCGAGATCTCAAGCCGTTTTCTCCGCCTTGGGCGTGCTTTGTCTTGCCGATAGTAGATGCTGCTCCGGCGTTGGGTTTGCCGGTCAGATGTACTCCTCCGACGTCAGCCTCAACGATCCACCGACGACTCAACATCTTCTAAGTTCGATCTCGTCAACTCTCGTCTTCTCCGACGAGAGAAATTTTCACCAATTTGAAGAGTTGGGCTTGACCCATGTGGATATGTATCTGGGTAATTTTGTTGAAGGCCCAACAAGAAGAAAAATTTGGATCAACAAAGCGTGTTTCTTCAACCGATCAGTATTGGAAAAATTCGACCATGAGGGTTTTTTATGCTCATCTTCCTCCTTAAGTGGGAGTGATATTTCAGCAGCAACTTCTTCCCTTTGGGAGAAATCGTTACCATTTTCCCCCTTTGCGGAGAAAGTATCTTTTCACCATGTTCTCTTTCTTTGAAGGAGATCTCTTTTTCGGATTCAATGCCGGAATATTTTGTCAATTCTTCACCGTTTTGCTCGGAGGTGAGGATTGGTTTTTAACGTCACACTTCAAAGTGACAAATTTCAAAAGTGCGGTTTTGCCGGGACAATTCTATCGATGCATTCGAGATTTAGCTCCAATTCGCTGTCAAGTTTTTATGAAGATCTCTACTTTAATTTCTAAAATTTTTATGCTTTGTTGTAGTGTTCAAAGAGATGGATAATTCTCTCTAGTTGGTGTAATTTGGAAGTTTAAATTTTAATGGAATCAAGAGTTAAAAACAAAAAAAAAGACATTGAATATCAGATCTTTTTCCATTCAATTTGATTAGCTATTAAACATTAGTATTTTTTAGTTAATCGATGTTTTTATTAATTGGAGTAGAATTAGGTTTGACTATTCTACATTTAATAAGATGATTAAAATGTTTATTGTTCAATAACCATTCTCAAGGGAAGACACGGTTTCTCTTGTGGGTTTGAAGTCTCGATTCAGGTGGAGAGAGCATGGTTAATAAAATCTTCACCCAGAAAATAACTTTTGTACCAAAATGTCTTTTCTTTTTATCTACTTTGAAATAGGAGAAAACCTAAATACACATGAGCCTAGATACGTGAAACAGTGGCGGATCTAGGAATTTTTTTATCGGATTCAAGTCAGAACTGAAAAATAAAAATATGATTTTTTTTTATTTCATATATCATCCTACAAAAGCATCATGCGATCTTTTATATCTTGAAATCTTTTCATCATTGTCTCATTCGTAATAGTCAAACACATATTTCTCAATAAAACAAACTAAACAATCATTAAAAAAAATTCATCACCAATCCGATTGCGTCGATCTGTCTTCACGATCTTCATTGCTGAAACACATCTCTCAACAGTTGCAGTAGCAACATGCAAAATTAAAACTAACTTCAAAAACCCTATAAACCAAAGGAAATGACATATGTTTTCGTGTCTCCACCAGCATATGATCCACCAGCATACGAGCAAGATCTCTAAGACTCTCCAAATGAGTAAATCTTTCATCACTTCGAATATTGTCAATGTATATAGTTAATTGCTGCTCAAGAGATATGCACTCTGTACGGGTACAATAGCTAATTTCATCAACTTTGAGTGGTCATCCTCATAGAACGAATTAGTTCTTAGGTTTCAGTCGTTTGACCAAGAAAAAAAAATTCTATTTTAGTCGATCAAGTTTAATGACAATTAGGTTTAGTTGTTTAAAACCCCTAAGTTAAAAATTAATTATATGCTTTTTAAAATATTTTGATACATAGGCCCATAATAAAATATGAGTTTATATTTAGAATTTACTTATGGGTCAATATAACGTAGGGTTGGAAAAAAAAATCTTATGGGTTCAACACTAATTTTGGACCGGTGTCAATTGTAATAAATCCAAATAAACTATTAATTTTTTTTATAAAAAAATACGGTGTCACATGAACCCATATCATTGTTAGTGGGTCCGCCTCTGACGTCAAACCAGAGTGTGTTTTGAGATACTTCTTTATGGCAGAGATACATCTAATAAGAAGAAGAGAGTCGGTATATGGTTTTAAATTTCTGGCTGGAATGGTGATGCATATGGTGTGGTTAAAGTAAACATATTCAGCATGGAAAGAAAATTCATTGTATCGCTTGAAATCAAGACGAAAAAGAGTTGTGCATCTCGCACGACGTAAATTGTTTATCTGTTCTTTTTTTACAATCATACCACTGTAGTGAATGGAAACTCAATTATAGGATGAATCTTGTGAACCAGTAGGACGTGAAGATGGTATTATATACCGGGTTGGATATATGCAACTAAAGGTTTTCCGATATAGCTGTCTAGGCGCCTATGAAATCCAAAATAATTGCAAATATTATTGTTTTATGTTGTCGTCAAAAGGTTTTAGAAGTTTCCATATCTCAAATAAACTAATAAAATTTAACAAGTAAATTTGAAAATGTCGATATATTTTCCTTCAAATGGCATTAAAATCAACAAATATGCTATTTCGGTAAATATATTTGGGTTAAAGGAAATAAGGTTTATTTTAAAAATGGGAATGATAAATTTATAACTTTATACAACAGAAAACCCGTGTGTAAAACGAATAATCATCTAGTTTTGATAAAAATTGAATTACTTAATAGAAATATTGAAAAGTTGACCAAGATATTTGAATATTGACTGAAATCTTGAAAACCAAAAGATATTATTTATCTCAGATTATTGAAAACTCGTTTATTTATCTCAGATTATCTCATATTGTCTTACAATCGTACCAATGTAGAGAATAAAAACTTAATTAATTATATGGTGAATCTTGTGAACTAATAGGTCGTGGAGATGGTATTATATTATATACCGGGTTGAGTTAGCAAGAAAAGGTTTTCCGACCTAGCTTTTTAGGCGTCTATAAAATCAAAAATAATTGAAAATGTTATTGTTTATATGGTCATCAAAAGGTTTTGAAGTTTTCATAACTCTAATAAAAAAAGTTGTATAGTATCTCAAATAAAGTTTAACAAGTAAAATTGAAAACGTCAATATATTTTTCCTTTAAAGGCATTGCCAATTTGCCATGACATGAAAATCAACAAATATGCAAGTAGAAGGTTTCTTGTAGAAATGAGAATGATAAATTTCTAATTTTATACTACAGAAAAACCCGTGTGCGTAGAACGGATAATAATCTAGTTTCAATAAAACTGAATTACTTAATAGAGATATTGGAAAGCTGACCAAAATATTTGAATATTGACTGAAATCTTGAAAACCAAAAAAATATTAATTATCTCCAATTATGGTCTATCCTAACTAAATTTATTTGTTTATTTATTTATATATATATATTGACTCATTTGTATGTAAAAATTACAATAACTCAATAAGACAACAAGAATCATAACACATCTCTACAAGACAGTCGAACCATGAAATCATCACATATAGCTCTAATCTGCATAGTCATGATCTCACTCTTCGCTCTGCATGAATGTACGTATACGTGTTTCCTCATATATATATAAACGTCTCTTTGTTTTATTTTTCCATCGTCATCAAAGTTTGGTTTGGGTTTCAAATCAATGTGTAGGTGGCATGATCGAGCAAGGTCAATCACCCATCATGAATCCATCGTGTATCCATACCGAATGCAACATTTACTCCACGAGCCCTGACTGTTGGTGCTGCTCCAAGTTAATAGGAGGAAAACAGGGTGTTTGTTGGAGAGAAAACGAACATCCAAAAGGGACAGCCCAAGCGCTTTGCTTCGCATTTTGTCCAAAGTAAATGTAAAACCTTTGATAATCATAAATTCACAAAAGTATAATGTATGTTGTTTATTTAATTTCAGGCTTTTTTTTTTAGTTTTAATGTTATTTAATTTCAGGCTTTTCTAAAGAATTCTTATAGAACGTAAATCATTGCATGAGAGATATATATATTAGAAAAAGACATCGATTCACCGTATAACATTTTGTAAGAATGTAACCTCATCAACAAAATGCAAATGTGAAATCAACTAAATAAACAAAACCAACTACGTATTATGTTCAAAAAAAACAAAACTAAGTATTACTCTCTTTGCCACCATTTTTTATATGTTATATATAGATGTATATCTTATGACATACAGTAGAAACTCTATAAATTAATAATGTCGGGACTTTGATATTTTATTAATTTATAGAGTTATTAATTTATCGATTTCGACTAAAAATTATTTAATAATTATTAATTTTAAATTTTTTTTTAAAAAGTTCATAATCTTCTAATTTTTTTATTTGAAATAAGAAGTTTTTCTTTAACAACAAGAATACCAACACTAGCCTTAATGCTGATGATGATGTTGAAGATTGGAATTTCCAAGAGGCTAGATTTGATAATTCGATTTACGGAAGCGATTAAAAGCATAATAATAAATTCAACGACACAACGATTTAATGAGGTATCGGTCGGTTCTCTCTAACCGACCACTAATCCTCGGCTGCAAAAATAATTTATTAGATATCATTAAGAATAAAATAGATAGAAATCACATATATCTAACACAGTCTAAGATATAACGAGTAAAACATTTACTCTCCCTTAATCATGGCAGCCTTCTTCGTGCGGAAGTCCTTGTTCCGTGCTCTTCGCAGTGGCAACAAAGATGATATGATACAATTGGAAGAAGTTACGCGTAAAGAAACAATTATCGCGTTTAGTACTCTTCACAATTTTAGATACAGTTCGAGAACACAAGGAGTTATCTACACAATAAAAAAAATTAAAGATGAACTCCAAATAGATTTCACTTTTAAGAAAAACAAACAGCACTATATTCATATTTTAGTATATTATTTTAGCTATAATTTTGTATAAGTTTTTACATAATAATTATTAATTTACGATATTAATGGGACCATATATTTACATGGGGTCTTGCTAAAATTATTATTTTATCGTATTGTGTTATATTTTGAACCGGTCCAACTCGGGATTGGAAAAATTTATTAATATATCGAGCCTATGCTGTATATAAATTGATGTTTTGATATTTTATTTTATGTAATTTTAATTCTTTGATTATCAAATGACATTTTAAAAAAAAAATTAAAAAAAACAAGAGAGAAAAATTGTTGTTAAAAGTTTCTAGGTGTAAGACCAGCTCCAATGCTGGTTTTTAACTATTTCTTGACCCAGAAACCAATGACAAAAGAGAAAAAAATAAATGAAAAACCCTAATTATGCTAAGAATCGATCCTTATTTAAGGCATTTTAGAAACCGATTCTTAGCCACGTGTCAACGCGTGAATGGGCGTTTTTTTGTTGGCTTCTGTCTCGAACCCTCCGTCCCGACCAGAGTGTTTCCGCAGAACCTCATTTCTCTCTGATATCGCGAATTGCAAGAGGAGAGCTCTCGAGGCAGNAATTTGAGTGTTTAGTAAGTTTAGCTTTATATTCTTACGGTGCATATTATAAAACGGTGGTCCATAAACTTGTACACAAGAAAATAGTTACGAAAAGCTTGAGTAGCGAGCACTTCTAGTCAAGATTTGCACTCTTAATGATCTGATTTTCTACTGAAATTGCTAGAATGGTTCTATTGCTATGCAGAATCTCTGAGAAAATGGAAACATCTCATTTATATATTTCAACCTCTTTGAATCCGATTGAAACGAAAAAAAGAGGACATGAACGAGTTCATTACCACTAAGCCACTTATATCAGTCTGTCATTGCATTCTTCAAAATGATCCGGCCGCGGTTGAGTTATTGGGGCCTCTAAAATCTTTGACCTCTCTTAACTTCGCTTCTACAGATGCCGGGGCAAGGTTGACGTAGCTACAGCCGCGTAAATCAAGGCGTTCCAGGCGAGGACAATTCTCAAGAATGGCGTTAAAGCCGGTGTCTGATAACCTGTTCCCGGTAAGCTGGAGGTGTCGAAGACCGGGCATTGTTTCAGCGATTGCGAAAGCATCGTCGTCACACTCGTCGCCCATGTAGTAGTAATAACCCTCATCGGTTAGCTTCAATGTCTTGAGATTTGGGCAAGAAAGGCCTAGAGCTTTCAAATCCAGCTCTTCGGAATTCGAAACCTTGAGGTATTCAAGCAATGGTAGTTTCATGGCTGCTTTCAAAATTCCCACTCCCGTTATTTGATCGCACTTAACAACTCCAAGGCGTTTCAGATTACTTGATCTACACAAAAATAGTTTGCATCTAAAGCTATAACACATCATGATCTATAGACTTATAAGAACCCTAGAAATTGCAATTCCTTACAATAATCGAAATCAAGTTTTTTAGGGTTTAGAGAGAACCTGTCGGCGATGTAGGAGAGGAGAGAATTGGTGCCGATGTCCTCAATGTTGATCTCCAGCAAACCGCCCTGGCTTAGATCAACGGCGCGACGGCACATGGCGTCCTCGAGATGACGATAAGCCATGGCTTCTTCGAAGTTTCCCAGGGATTCATACCACAATCTGCACAGGTCGATTCTCCGCCAAATCGAGGGGTCTTGACAGGCGCGTCGCCACGATCTGCACACCTGCTGAGCGTTTTGCAGTCTCTCTGCAACACTAAGACGGAGCAGAATCGAAGAGATCAAATCCGGCGGAAGCTCCGCCCAGTTTATCAGTTTTCCGTCTTTCATCACGACGGCGAAGAGGACGAAGCAATTTCTGAGGATCAGATTGTGAAATCACAAGTGAAGAGAGTTTCGGACCTTTTGGTTCCTTTTCGAATTTATAATCTAATCCTTACGACAAACTATATTTACGAAAATAAACCCAATATTATAATGAAATATTGGGCCTTGGTCAAGGCCCATAATTTACTCCTTTTTTTTTTGGTAATCAATCAAAATATTGTAATAATCATTCTTCCCGAGAGCTTGAGAAGATCTTCTTCTAATGGCGTATAGAGATTTAACTTTCAAACTTTTGATTTCTAGATAAGGCTCTGCTTCTTTTTATTCTGACATACTCCAAAGAAGAAAAGAAAACTTGTCTGATACTCCAAAGAAGATAAGAGATCCAAAGAGATAAGAATCAATTTAAAAGTGAAACCCATCTTGGGACTATTGAAGTTGACCTTTTTTTTTTGTTCTCTTTCTATTTCATTAGTCTTATTTGGTTTCGGTCATCGCAAAACTCAAAAGCATGGAACTTCAAGTCCGTCTTCGTCAAATCATCTTCTTCTTCTTCCTCTTGACAGTTCTTGAACATTCTTCTGCTGCTCGGATTCTGAGTATCGCCAAGCCTGATAGGCATGACGTTGCCGCAAGCGCTCGTTGGCTTGTCTCTCAGAACATTTGGGGTGTCCTCAGGTATTTAACTTTTTTTTTGGTTTCTCTTGAACAGAGCAAGATCTTGTCTCCATAAGTTGCTTATCGTGATTCTGGAGTTTCTTACAGCAAGAATTTCAGCTGTTAGGAGTATTTTAGGGCTAATTAGTACATAAGTTCGTAGCTTTTTAGCAGATTGAATCTGTTTATTGATATTAGTATCGACGAACGTTGTTGGGTTCATCAAGCTTTGATCCTTTTGAAATTGAAATTGATTTGGGATTTGACACAAAATCAAGTTTGAATCGAGTCACTGATTATAGTATGTTTTGATATGGATTAACTTCATCAAGCTTGATCCTTTTGACATTGAAATTGATTTGGGATTTGATCACTACAGTTACCAGAGATCTTATTAAGTGCTTTCTGTTTGATTTGTCTTTATGAGTGAAAAAAAGATTGTTGCAAGAGTTATTAAAATTGTTGCAATCTTGTCATCATCATTAATGGTGGATTACTGATTGGTTTTGGTGAATTTATTCGTCTTGCAGCACATTGTCCATTGAGCATGAAGGCGCACCTTTCGGGTAATCTTGTTTCCATGAATCAAATCACAATGTGTTTTCTTGGTCTGTTAATGGGGGATTGTTCTTTTGTGATTATAGGCCTCAAAGCATGTGACATTCGACTTGATTTTCGATCTTAATCCATTGATCACCCAAATTGCAGAATAGTTCCAAGATGCGATCATAGTCTTCTCCATTAGTGCATGCTATTTGTTAAAACCGTCGGTATAGCTAGAAATTATTAAGATCTTTGTCTCTTTTAAACTTGTTTTGCAGGAACGTGGTATCATTTAGTGATGGGAATGGTAACGGTATACCTTACTTTTACTTGACAACTCTTGATCCAACCACAAGAAACGCGCTAAAAGACTCGAGGGCTTCATTCGCAATCAGTGAATCTCCCATTGGAACTTGTAAGAGAGATCCAATGGACCCTACTTGCTCTAAACTAACCCTCACCGGAAAGGTAAATGTCTTGCAAAAACCGAGATTTTCTTATCAAGCTAACAAGCAAATGTCTAGTTTTATGACATATGCTTCGGTCTTGATCTCATAATGTCTCAGTTGTTGCAACTGGATGAAGGATCTGAGGAAGAAGAAGTAGCCAAAAAAGCTCTATTCACTAAGCACCCAGAGATGATGGGTAAACGTTTCTGTAATCTGGTAGCTTCAGAGTCATGATAGTTGTCATTGTGTATCGGTTATATCGGTTTTTCTTTTTGTTGCAGATTGGCCTAAGGAACATGATTTCCGCTGCTTCAAACTCGAGATCATCAATATATTTCTGATCAATTGGTATGGTGGAGCTAAATCTACCACTGTAGATGAATATCTTCATTACAAGGCGTAAGTACCAATGCGTGAACCCTTTTAAAAACATCGGTAATCTCTGAGAAACCGAACTACGAATTTTTTAGAATGCGATTTTGTTTTTAGCAATTTGATGTCATAGTTTTTGAATGTTTTTCAGGATCAAAGTCGCTTCCTTTTTATGAAAATTTCATGGGAGTTGAGCAAACGGTGAAGCATGAAACTTGTATATTAGCAACACAATAAAGTGTGTTCAACTCTTCTGTACATGACTGTTGTTTACCCTTCAATGACTTTTCTGTGGACATGAAACTAAAGAAAAATATTCATAAATTACCACAAACCAAATTCAAGGTATAGTATACAAATATTTTTCTATGGATAATAAAATTTACAAGTGTGCAATTGTGCATTGATTGATTCAACAGTCGAACAAGTTTTAACGGATGTTTGATCTCCGGTTTTGTGTGGTTTGAGGATGAGCTTTATCAACTGTACCGGTTAGGTTTTTTGCCAAAGGTGAACTGTACATTTTCTTACCGTTTTAATTCGGTTCTAATTCCGATCCGTTTAAAATAAAAAAATAGCTAAACGTCTTAACCGAATTGAACCGAATATCCAAATGTCTAAGTTAACATTCAAACAAATGTTAACTGGAGTTCCCACTCTGGTTCTTTCCGGTTTGAGGATGAGATTTATCAATTGTACCGCTTCGGTACGGCCCAAACGTGAATATTGGCAACACAATTATATATAAACACAGACGAACCGCTCTGATGGCTTCCAATTCATTGAGGCGGTTGAAACGAGCGGTTGAACCACCATTAGTTATCATACCGCCTTCTCCAACCACTATCTCTAACCGTTATTTTTTCAACCGCTTTTTCTACGACCGTTCAAAATTCTCTAACCAGTCACCAATCAGACCCAATAAACTGTGCTCAACTCATTTGTAAATGACTGTTGTGTAGTCTCACCATTTACTTTTCTTTGGACATAAAAAGACAAAAATATTCATAAATTACCACAAACCAAATTCAGGTATGTTTGATTCATTATTTTATTTGTGAATGGTTAACAGTCAAACAAGTCTTAACGGATGTTTGATCTTCGGTTTTTTCGGGTTTGAAAATAAGCTTATCAACTGTAAGTGGTTAACTGTGCCGGTTAGGTTTTGGCCAAAGGTGAACTATACATTTTCTTAACCGTTTCTAATAAAATTCGGTTTAAATTCTGATCTGTTATAGAAAAAAAAAACTAAAAGGCTTAACCAAATCGAACCGAAAAAACAATGTCTAGGTTCAAGTATTAACCGGAGCTCCAACTCTGATTTTTTTCCGGTTTGAGGATCAGATTTAGCAATGGTTGAGAGTCTCTGTTTCAGTTAGAAGTTTTTTTCGGCTAAAGGTGAAGTCTAGTGAGTGGCGAGCATTGGTTTCTGGCAATATCTGGAAGAACAGAAAAAATCTGAAATTCGATCTAAAGCTAAAGAATCAGAATTCAAGAAAATAGAAAAAAAGAGAGAAACTTTCGCTTCGTAGTTTGAAATCCCACGAAACTCTCGCTTTTGTGTTTCTTCTCCATGAATCTTCAAGCTGTTTCTTGTAGCTTCGGCTTCGTTTCTGTTCCACTTGTCTCTCCCAGAACTTCATTTCGGCGATTTGTAATCCGAGCGAAATGTAATATTTCAATCCCCAGATTTGTTCTTCGTGATCTGAGATTGGTCTCGGATTCATTTTCTTGTTGTTTTGATTGCAGCGGAACCATCGGAGAAATCTGTAGAGATTATGAGGAAATTCTCCGAGCAATATGCTCGTCGCTCAGGGACTTACTTCTGTGTTGATAAAGGAGTTACTTCAGTCGTGATTAAGGTACGAAATTAACCAAAAAATGTTTGAAATTTCTGGTAGATTTGTGTTGAATAATGAATATTATGGTGGTCTCTGTTTAAAGATTCTATAATTCTGGATAAATGATTAAACTTTTGGAGGAATTGAGTCTTCTACTTATAGATAATGAGTTTGCAGAAGAAATTGAGTTAAACATCTTGAGTTACTTCTAGTGTTTAGCTAATGAAGTGGCTGAGTCTTCTACTTGAAGATAATGAATCTGCAGAAGAAATTGAGTTGCTGCAGGTGAAGATCTAGTGTTTAATTGTGTAACTTTTTTGGAACAGGGTTTGGCTGAGCATAAAGATTCACATGGTGCGCCGCTTTGCCCTTGCAGGTGATCTTTGCTTCCGGGCTATCGTTGTTTCCAAGAATTATTTGAAATTCTTGTATCAACCCAAAGTCTGATCCCTGTTTTTGGTGCAGACATTATGATGATAAAGCTGCTGAGGTTGGACAGGGCTTTTGGAATTGTCCGTGTGTTCCAATGAGAGAGAGGTAAGAACTAAGAAGTAGCTCCATGTGGTTGCATAAGCATTGTGGTTTGTTTGTGTGTTATATAAGTAGAACTCGTTTATGTTATTAGCTGGCTTCTCTCCAACTTGTTTATGGTTATTAATTGGATAGCATGTAGCAGCACACGTACGTTATGCTTTCCATAGGTTACCGAAGCTCCTCACTGTATCAAGATTGATGCAGAGGATGTATATACCAGATTGCTTCACTCCATAGTTAGAAACAACTTCCAAACAAAAAATCTTAAGCTCTCTCGTAGACTGTTGGCTTATTTGACCAAATTCTGATACACAACGAATTCAGATGTCCTTAGTGTTTAGATAGGACTTGTTTCGGGTAGTAGAGTCGATAAATTTGCATCTCGTAAATCGTAATGACTTTTTTTAATAATACCAAAGTTCTGTCCTTCGTTCATCAGGAAGGAATGCCATTGTATGCTGTTCTTAACTCCTGACAATGATTTCGCCGGGAAGGATCAGGTAAACCTCAAATTAATTTACTTCCCCTAATTACAAGCTTGAGATTCTGTCTCCATTTTAAGCCTTACCATTAATGGTTTGAAGCAACTTCTAAGTATTGAGATCTGGTGCTTTCTCTTCTCTGTTTCTTGCAGACTATTACATCAGATGAGATCAAAGAGACCACAGCTAACATGTGAGAACTGATTCAGAGAGAAATTTCTCACCAATGCAGCCTTGTACATTGATACCCGAGCATCTTCTTCGTTCTTCTGTACAACTATTTCCCTCTCAGATAAATACTTTTGTATGAATCTTGTTTTTGCAAGTTATTACAAAAATATAAAAGGATCTGACTTTGCGCCGAAATCTTCAATAATTTTTCATGAGATATATTTTTGCATATTGTTACTAAAAGGATTTAAGTTCTAAGTGATGTTGAAATAAGAACAGAGTTTTCTCTTTCACATCCTTTACCATCTCTCAAAGCCAAAGATTCCATAAACTTATCATTCAATCTTTGGTCAGCATTTGCAGATTTAGTCTTTGTTGCAGGCATGGACATCTTGAAATCTGTGATTTAAGCAGACTTTTGAGTCCACAATTCTTGCGACAAATCAGCCTCTTGTTCTTCTTCAAATCACAATCTCCAGATCTTTCCAATTTCTCAAGCAGAGATTTGACACTGTCTTTATCATAACATGTTGTCTCAATCGCCATTGAACATGTTTGGGCAATCTTGAGATTCATATGATCTGTGCTCCAAAAAAAACACCTGCACACAGAAGAGAGGAGATCAGAACTAATCGAGTAGGTCGAGATTCGACCTTAAAACTTCAATCTTTGTAAAAAAATCAATTAAGTTTTACCAATTTGCAGAATGTCGCAAGTGAATGGAAGAAAATCGAGCTGTTTACAATCTGTTTAACAAGATTCTTCTTCTTTGGATATTTATCTTTCGTTTTCTTCTTCTTCTGTTTAACTTTAACATTTCTCATTCTTTAGATTCTTGTTTTGGGGGCTAATTCTGAGAATCTGGGTATATATATTACTGTGCAGCTTCTGGATAAAGAGCAAGAAGTTATGGATGATGATTGGATTTGATGGCACTCGAAGGTGGTTTTGTAAGTTGGCACGATCATTATCCAGTTGCATCAAAGCAGAATTTTCTTTCCATAGAATCAACCTTTGAGTTCTTTTAACCAAAAACATAAACCTGAGTTCTACATGATTCAGAACTGTGTCTAATTGGAATACTTTTGGGGTTAAATTTTTGAATATTTGGATGTTTCTATTTACATGTACAGTGCTTAGACTGTAATAACAAGTACAAATTTAAATGTGAAATCTTGGCACCCTGAGTTGTTTTTTCTTTTGACAGGTAAGGACATCGTTGAAGAAGTCAAGCACACTATGAAGAAAACTAGTCTTGATCATGATCATGTTGTTTACCGTGGCTAAGCTCTGATTTCTCTACGGTGGCTTTTGTCTTGTCTCTTCTCATCACAAGTATCTAACATCCTCTTTTTTCAATTCTGTTTCAGTGATTTTCGGTGCTGAAAAATATTAATTTATCGCATGTTTCTAAAGTTTTCAAGCTTTACAGTTTCAGGAAACAGAAGAATAGGTGGATGTTTTGGATACTAGTGTTTGCAAGCTTCATACTCATATTATCGTCAAAGAAACAAAGAAGGATGAAAGGGAAATGGAACAGGTGACTCTTCATATCGCTAGTTTTTTCTTTTTTTAATGCTTACACTTTATCTTTATCTTCTGATGCTTCCCACTCCTCTTAGTCGTCACCTTGCTTTTACTATCCGTAATATGTCGATGGTTCCGTAATGTCTTTATCTTCTAATGCTTCCCCAAGGTCTTGACCTTGTTTTTCATTGCGTTTACGCAGTGCAACTTCCCTCTTCTCTTCACCTTCATCTTGTGATGATTCCTTCCCTTCCATTATGTCTGCAGCAGCTTCCCTCTCCTCTTGACCTTTATCTTGTGATGATTTCATCCCTTTCATTTTATCTGCAGTAGCTTCCCACTCCTCTTGACATTTATCTTCTGATGCTTCCATAAGTTTCCACACTTCCATAATATGTTCGCCGTGCTTTGCCTTGAGTTTGAGCAGTGCAGCTATCCACTCCTCTCGACCTCTACCAGTTAAAAACGACCCTAACAGTCTAAGTGCCAAAGGAATAAACCCTGTAAGATGGACAGCACGAACTGCAAGCTGTTCGAAATCAGAAGGTGGATATGGTTGCTTGAAAGCAAAATGAGAGAATAGTTGAAGAGCTTCATCATATCTTAGAGATCTGACTTCATACAGATCCATCGCTCCAGCGTCAACAAGCAAATTCTTGTTCTGGCTAATAAGAATGACCCTGCTTCCTGGGGCAAACCAGTTAGCGTATTCAATGATCCACTTCCCTTGTTCGATGTTGTTCACATCATCAGCGATAAGGAGAACTTTCCGGTGTTTACGCCTTGCTTCGGTAATTTCATGCCAATCATGATCTAAACTTCTTATAACCGTTGGATCTTCTTCCCCTTCAAATTTTAGAATCTTGTCTTTCATGTTTTCGACATTTTCTAGGAAAACATGTGTCTGAAAATTTACTGAGATCTCTGCATAAATGTACCTTGCAAGTGTTGTCTTCCCAACACCTGCACTACCCCAAATGCCAATGGTACGAACCTCTCTGTTAACTTCTGATCCCAACAAGTCACAAACCACTTTCATGTGACGATCCATTGCGACAAGGGCATTCAAATCGTTTGATGTGGAAGAGAGAAAACTAATCTTAATGTCATGAGCAATTTGCTTGAGCCGATCTGATTGGCCCATAGGCCCCATATCCACAGGATCCCGAGAAAATGGATACTCGGCGGCGATGTTGGCCAGTTTGGTAAGTGCGTTTCTCCAACTTGGCGCATTATTCGGATATTCTTGGCAGATTTCTTCTTCCACAACCAAAGGGTAAGGTGTGAGGAAGATGGGTATGACCGTGAGTGAACCTTTCTCTTGAAATTCGAGTATTGCTATGAGCTCTTCCAGGAACCCAACGGAACAAAGTTTTGTCTCAGACGTCATCACAACCGCGACTTTCGACTCTTCCAAAGCCTTGAGTGTCCGTTGATCAATTTGTCTGACTCTCGTCTCCTCCCAGCTGTTGGATTCAAAAGTTTTAATGCCATTTTGAAACAAATGAACTTGGAAAAGTTCATGGTCAATGTTGTTGTTGGAGAAACTTAGGAAGACATCCACTTTCCTTTCAGCCAACAAAGAAGAAGAAACAGAAGAAGAAGAAGACATTGGTTTGGTTCCAACAATGTCAAAATGCTTCAGTTTTGTCTTGCGGTAAGAGAGATAGATTTAGGTTTTTTCCCTTTCTAAATGAGACCCAGACCCTAGCATGCTTAATCCTTGGCCACATAAAATGAAAGAAAAAAACAATTTGATGGGGAAAATATATATATAACAATATCTAGTCTAATGTGATTGACCAAATTGCCACTTTAAGAGATACCTACCGAGGCTAAAACAAAAGGCAATAAGGCAAGTTTGTTTGTTTGCTTTTGCATTTTCAATAAATTTCCCAGAAAATCCAACAAGGCAAGTTTTTGGACAATGGCTTCCTCATCTGTATCGAAGTATGATGTCTTCCTCAGTTTCCGAGGTGCAGACACACGCCGTTCCATCGTCAGCCATTTGTACGCAGCATTTGCTAGCAGAGGACTTGTTACCTTCAAAGACGACAAAAGGCTCGAGATAGGAGATCACATGTCTGACGAACTCAACAGAGCCATACAAGGTTCAGATTTCGTTGTCGTGGTTCTCTCGGAGAACTACGCTACTTCCAGGTGGTGCTTGATGGAGCTCCAGTTGATAATGGAGCTTCAGAGGCATAAAAGACTTGGCGTCTTTCCCGTCTTCTATGGAGTAGAACCCTCTGACGTGAGGCACCAGCAAGGAAGTTTCGATCTAGAAAGGTACCAACGTACAGAGATGGCGGATAAGGTTCTCAGGTGGAGAGAAGCTCTTAACCAGATCGCCGGTCTTTCAGGCGTGGAATCCAGACTCTGGTTAGCTTTTTTTTTTTCTTTTTCTCAGAGAAGATACAGAGAACTAAATTTCAGTATAATAATCAGCTTCTGAGAAAGTTAATTATATGATACGGGATTGGAATATATATTCAGGTTAAGTTCTTGAATCTTGGATGTTTCTTGATTATAACTGTGTTTATTTTTCCCAATTTTAGCATTGATGAGGCAACTATGGTTAAGAAAATTGCCCAAGATATTTCAAGACGCAAGACATTGATGCGTACCATAGACGTCAGTAACATTGTTGGGGAGAACACTCACATGCAAGGTCTCAAGTCTCTCTTGGACATGGACTCGGAGAATGATGATGTTTGTATGATTGGAATCTGGGGAATGGGAGGCATTGGCAAAACCACCATAGCCAAGTGTCTCTATGACCAGCTCTCATTTCAATTTACATCTAGTCATTTCACTGAAGACATGAAGGGTATTCATAGAGACCCTGATCTGATGAGTTTACAAAAGGAACTTCTCTACAGTACCCTCGGTGAAAATATTAGGCAATGGAGCGTGGAAGCTGGACTCGAGGTCATAGCGGCGAGACTTGGGAACCACAAGGTTCTTCTTGTGCTTGATGGTGTGGATAAAATAGACCAGGTGCATGCTCTGGCAAAAGAGATAAGCTGGTTTGGTCCTTGGAGCCGAATCATCATAACCACCCGAGACAGGGGATTGCTCAATAGCTGTGGTGTAAAAACCATTTATGAGGTTAAGTGTTTGGACGATGAGGATTCCCTGCAGATGTTTAAAAAGATTGCTTTTAAAGGAGGAAGTCCGCCTTCTGATGACTTTGAACAACTCTCAGTCCGAGCAGCTCGGCTTGCTCACGGGCTTCCTTCAGCCATTCAAGCCTACGCCTTATTTCTCCGTGGGAGGGCCAACTCCCGTGAGGAATGGGAAGAAGCAGTATGTGGACTTGAAAGTGCTCCTGACGAGAATGTAACGGAAATCTTGAAACTTAGCTACGGGGGCTTAGCAAGACAACATCAGAATGTTTTCCTTCGTGTTGCCTGTCTCTTTAATGGAGAAACTTACCAGCGTGTCATTTCACTACTTGATGGTTTTGGATTCGAGAAGAGCCTGGGTATAAGAGTTTTAGCAGAGAAATCTCTCATCAATATAACAACCAATGGATATGTAATCCTGCATAAGTTGGTTGAACAAATGGGAAGGGAAATTATGCTTGACAGTCAAAAATTCCTTGGGGATCCTGAGAAAATTCACGGTGCACTGGTTTATGGAGTAGTAAGTATCTATTTTATCTTTCGTTATAGTGGTCTCTTAGCCTGCTATGAGTTTATGTTTCTGTTTACGCCAACTCACTTAAATAAATTTTAATCACCAGGGAACAGAACAAACTGAATGCATCGCCCTACACACATGTGAGATGACCCGTGCATTTTCGATGAAGACCAGTAATTTTAACTGTATTCGTAATCTTAAGTATCTCAAGGTCTACAAGCATGTTGATGACAGAGAATCGAGGCTGTGGGTCATTCCAGACGATCTTTATCTTTTCGGGCCACCTCACCTGAGGTTATTCCACTGGGATGCATTTCCATTGAGAACCTTGCCTCATATGTTTCATAGGGATTCTCTTGTTGAACTCAATCTGCGTCACAGCAATCTAGAAACACTTTGGAGAGGAACACCGGTAATCTTGCCTATGATTTTGACCGCGTGTTTAATGTTTTTGTTATAGCCATGTGCTAAATGATCCAACCATTCTTTGTTGTACCTTCCTCAGGTTTTCAGTAATTTGAAGAGACTAGATGTGACTGGATCTAAGAATCTAAAAAAACTTCCAAATCTTTCAAAAGGCTGGAATATTGAAGAGTTGATTCTAGAACAATGCACGAGACTGAAAGGAATTCCGGAGTCCATTGGAGAAAGGCCTACCCTTCGTAGGCTTAATCTATCATACAACGGTGGGCCTCAGAGTCCCATGCGTATTGTTATACGGCAAGTGTCTGGGACGCAACGTATTACATTGAAGTTCCCAACTGCAAAAGTGGAAATGGAACTTGTCAATATATCGATCGCGGGAAACATAAACTTTCATTTTTCTGCAAATTGTGAAGGATATGCTGAATACTTCTCCTTTAGTACTGTTACAACGACGATGAATGTCCATCAAGCTCCCCGGCTCATCTCGGAGTGTAACAAATTTGAGGCGCTCAATATCAGGAGGTTCAGCTACAACGAGAACGGTCGACCTGTCACCTTTGGCAGCTTTCCAGATATTCCTGGCCTGAAAGAGCTAAAACTGATCAACTTAAACATTCAAAAGCTGTCAGATGGGATTGGTCACTTGGAATTCTTAGAAAAACTGGACTTCAGTGGAAATGATTTTGAGTACNGGAAAAATTCCTTTTATATCTTTCAAAGAATAGCCTAGAGCTTTCCTATACTTTTTCAATTCATTCAAAAGCAAAGATGTTTCCTCCTCATTCAATGCATCATTTATGATAACCGGATATGTGGAGTTTGGTCCGAGAAACGCGTACCTTAGACCGTTGGGCAACGGTGTGAGTTGAAGTTGTGAAGCGTGAGTTCGCTCCAATCATCCTCCAGACTAGACTTACCATTGCTAGTGTCTTCTTTCTCATTCACTTCCACGTTTTCTCCTAACTCCGAGAAGTATGCTTCCTTGTTCCATGGTGGATGAGAATCAAGGATTTTCTCATATTTGATTGCCTCATTGTTCACAAGCTCACTTTCTTCGCTCCCTTGTGTGAGTGTTACTTCTAGAGCATCTTCCATGCTTAACTCATCAACCATGTCATCTAAGGTCTCTATGTAGAAAACCCTTCCTTCTATGGTTGGTTTCTTCATCACTTCCATTATGTTGAATTTCAGAACGAGATCCCCCAAGTGTAGATCGATCATGCCATTCTTCACGTCAATGATGGCACCTGCGGTTGCTAAGAAATGTCTCCCCAAGATTATGGGATCTGATGGTTCTTCATCCATCTCTAGTACCACGAAATCAGTAGGGATGATGCAGTTCCCAACCTTCAATGGTAAGTCTTCAAGAATCCCAATCGGAAATCGGATTGTTCTATCCGCTAGGACTAGTGAGATTCTCGTCTTCTTGAAGTTGATGTATCCAAGCCTCTTAGATATAGTCAGTGGCATGAGGCTCAGGCTTGCACCGAGATCGACTAGACTTCTTCCGAAGGACAAAGGTCCTAGTGTGCAAGGTAGCGTGAAGCTGCCCGGGTCTTTAAGCTTTTTAGGCAAGTTGTTTTGGATTATGGCACTACACTCGTGGTTAATCACTACCATGGCCTCTTCAAGCTGCCTTCTCTTAGTCATAACGTCCTTGAGGAGTTTATTGTACACTGGACATTCAAGCATCATATCAGCAAATGGTATAGTCACTTGAACCGTCTTCATGATCTTCTTGAATTTTTCGAATTGTTTGTCCATGATTTGCCTCTTGAATCTTCCGGGAAATGAGATTTTTGGCTCGTATGGTGGAAGAATGAAATCCACTTTCTTTTTAATGACTCCAGATGACCCCCTCTCATTCTTCTTCTCTTGAACGTCAAAAATCGGATCATCAAAAGCGTCATTCCCTTCATTTTGCGACGGGATCGGTTGTGCTGATCGGTTGTCAACCGATCCAGGCTGTGCGATCGGTTGCATAACCGATCTGGTACTGGATCGAGGATTCGGAATAACCGGTCGCATATTATTCAACCGATCGGAAGAACCGATGTCAAAAATCTTGATCGGTTGACAACCGATCGGAGGAACCAATCCAGCAATCTGGTCCTGCGAATTTTCACCAAAATCTTTGAATCCATCTTGACTTGGTTCCTCAACCTCTACCACGTTTTTTTCCCTTGTTGGTAGCTCAGTTCCACTCCTCAATGTGATTGCTTGGCAATATTCCTTTGGGTTTGCTTCAGATTTTCCGGGCAAAACTCCGTTCGGTCCTTTCGATGTTGAGGCAACTTGAGCAATTTGGTTGTCCATGCCTTTTACATGAGTTAACAAGTGCTCAATTTTCGCGTTCAGCTCGTTGTACACTCCATCGAGTTTGTTGTTGATATCCACCATCTTCTTGGTAAGTTCAATTTGCCCTTTAGCTTGGCCTTCCAAAATATGTTGGAGCATACTTTGCACATCATTTTGTGCCCCTTGGTTCGATGAGCTTCCTTGAGCTTGGTTGTTGGTTAGTCTTGGTTGGTAGTCTTGCTGGTAGGTTGAGTTGTAGTTCCCTTGGTTTGCTTGAAAACCTCCTTGATTTGGCTTGAAACCTCCTTGATTCGAATAGAAGAAAGGTCTAGGTTGGAAACCTTGTTGTTGGAACCCTTGTCCTTGTTGTTTCTGTTGAGGAGGGTAGACTTGGTTCTAAGGATTCTCCACATTGTTGCTTCTATAAGACAGATTCGGATGGTTCCGATAGTTTTGGTTGAATCCTCTTTGGTTTCCTATGTAGTTGAGTTCTTCTTGGGATTCTTCACTTCCCTCTTTTACCACCTCTTGGTAAATTTGTTGCTGCCCTTCAAACTCTCCCACATAGTTGATCGATCTTTGGTTCACAAGTCAAACTTTGTCCAAGTTATCGTTGATGTCTTTGAACCTTTGATCTTCATACCTCGTATCCCTCACCGTTCGATCATATTCACCTCCATAGCCTTGGTCACTTTGAGCTAGATTCTTAACTAGTATCTCTCCATTAACAACGTCTTGGCTAGCAAAACTCTCATTGCTTGCCGTGTTTAAAGCTAGTTGGTATTTCTCTAGTACTCCACGGTGTAGGATCCCGAGAAGTGCTTCCTTGGAGACTCCATGGTGTGGACAAGCTCTTGTATAACCTTTCAATCTCTCCCACGCTTCATAAAACGACTCATTGGTTCCTTGCTTGAAGCTTGTGATGTCGTTTCTCAGCTTTGCTGTCTTATGTCTCGAGAAAAACTTCGCCAAGAACTGCTTCTTGCATTCCTCCCAAGTTGGTATGGTGGTAGTAACCACACTCTTCTCCCATTGAGCAGCCTTGTCTCCCAAAGAGAATGGGAAGTTAGTTAGCTTAACAACGTCCTCCGAGACTTCATTCATTTTTACCGTTCCACAAAGATGGTCGAACTGATCGATGTGGTCGATCGGGTTCTCCAAAGCCATTCTTAAGAACCTTGAGTTCTGCACCATGTTAATGAGACTTGATTTAATCTCAAAGTTGTTGTTCGCAAATGGTGGTGGCCTTATCCCAGTTGGAACCCCTTGTGTAATGGGTTCATCGAATGCACCAATCCTTTGTGGCTGTCTAGGAGGATGGATTGGCTGCCTCGGGTCTAAGCACACTCCTTGGACTTTGTCTAGTGGTGGTGGCGGTTGGTTCTCTCCTAGGTGAGGAGAATCATTTCGCTGAGCGTCCATGCCTAAACGCCTCACGTGCTCAGCACGTTCTCTGGTTGCTCTTTAATTATCTCTTCCGTGCCTTCGAATATCTAGCACAAGTGGTTGCAAGTTCTCTTGCCCTTGACTTCTTGTGTGCATACACCTTCAAAAACAAAGCAAACAAAACAGAGTAGTTTAGTAACGAAGTAAAGAAAAACACTTAGACTTAGATAGAATCCAAATCCTAATCGCTATTGCAATTCTCCCCGGCAACGGCGCCAAATTGATTAGTCGTTTTTCAACACATCAATTACCCTAATGTGTAGACTACCGTAATCATAACGGTTTGTCGTTGAGTACTTAGGGATCGAATCCACAGAGAGAAAGAACAGCACAGTAAGAATACAAGAAACTACTTAAGCTAAGCTAAACGATTTTTGTTGGTTTTCGTTCTAAGAACTAATTACGATAAAACTAAAAATAAAAGACAGAGAATAAAAACATGCAGGACAATTAAATTATTGCAAGCTAGTTTTAACAACACAGAATTAAAGAACACAAAACACTAACTCAATTTTAATCAAGAAAATAAAGATATGGATCGTAGGAAATGACTTTCGATTAGGAGTATTCGATGATTCACTAAAGATGTTTCTAATCACTCAATGAGCTGAATTATATGGCAAGGAACACATATAAATAGTTTAGCTCATTCTCATGATGTTAAACCCTTCATTGATAATTCAGATTAGCTAATCTCTCAATTGCTACAAAATTATCAACAAACATAAAACACAAATCCTTTTTAGCCAATTAATGATCCTTAGTCATGATTCTCATCTTGCTAAGCATCAAAAACATGATTAGAAATCTTCTAGACAATTACCAAACCTCTCTCAAGTGTAATTTGTCCATGTTCTAGAAATTGAGTAGCTAGTTCAATCCTAGCCTTAAGACCACTTCTAAACATGAGAACTTCTTTAATCTTGTTCTAAACATCAAGAGATCATCATATATCCCTCTAAATCAACCATTCCCACAATCCATAATAAAACTACTCACACATAACTAAATCACAAAACAAAACCGAACAAAAGCAAGACATAGTGAAAATAAGAAGATTGATGGAAAGAAGTTAAGAAAATCTTCACTAGAATGTTGTAGATCTTGAATCTTTCATGAATACAAGAGGAGATAAGAGATAAGTTCTCTAAAACAGTAAAAAGGAGCAGAGCTGATGATATTTT
>PKMM01019983.1:187159-207002 GCA_002933915.1 Eutrema heterophyllum
GGCATGAATATGTTGAGCTGCCACCTCCTGTACAAGATAGTCAGTATATTGAAGAATGGGAAGATGGTACGGGTCTTGAAAAGGGTCAAGAATTTTGTTCAAAGGAGGCAGTGCAAGATCTGGTTCAAAGAGCTGCACATTTGAACTGTTTTGGGATTCGTATTGTTAAGTCGGATACGGAACGACTTATGCTACGATGCAGTCAAGCTGCACAAGGTTGCAAATGGTATTTACGAGCTGCGAAAATTCAGAAATCAGAATTTTTCAGTGTTAGAGTACATAGAAAGATGCATACTTGCTCTCGGGCTATTGCGAGCACAAGCAGTTGTAAACAGAAAGGCACACCACAAATGGTAGCATCTCTTTTGCATGAAGACTATCCAGGTCTATTTGATACCACGACTCCTAAAAATATCATGAGTATTGTTCAAGGAAGACTCAGTTTGCATGTGTCTTACTTTACGGCCCGGAGAGGAAAAAAACAACATGTAAGTGATGTGCGGGGGAGTCATGAAAAAAGCTACAAGATGTTGTATTCTTATCTTTACATGTTAGAGAAGGTCAATCATGGGTCAGTAACAGCTATGGAATTGGATGCAGAGAAAAGGTTCAAATACCTATTCATCGCTTTGGGCGCTAGCATTGAAGGGTTTAGGGCTATGAGGAAAGTGATAGTAGTGGATGCAACTTTTCTTAAGACTGTATATGGTGGTATGTTGGTTTTCGCAACAGCTCATGATCCTAATCATCACCATTACCCCATTGCGTTTGGTGTAATTGATAGTGAGAAAGATGCTAGATGGACCTGGTTTTTCAAAACGCTGAAAACAGTTATACCAGATGTTCCTGGATTGGTTTTTATAAGCGACAGACATGCAAGCATCATCAAGGCAGTCTTTGAGGTGTACCCGAGCGCACATCATGGACATTGTATCTGGCATTTGTCTCAAAACGTGAGAGGAAAGGTGAAGATACAACAAAAGGATCAAGCCGCGATGAAATTCAGGGAATGTGCTAATATTTATACGGAGAGTGATTTCTACCGAGAGTATGCTGATTTTAGGAGTAGGTTTCCTAAAGTCGCTGAATATCTCGATAAGAGCATATAGTTGGATAAATGGGCAAGGTGAAAATTCCCATGAGACAAGTACAACATAGACAGTAGCAATTCCGCAGAGTCATTGAACAGTGTGTTTAAGAATGCAAGGAAGTACTCTCTATTACCTATGATTGATGCAATTCTTGAAAAAATTTCTGAATGGTTTAACAAACATAGGAAAGAAGCTGATGTTGCATCGGACCATAAAAGAGTGGTGCCTTATGTGGAGAACGAGCTGCACACACGATGTGCAACTGCATTGCATTTATTGGTGACTGAGCTAAACAGCTTCCAGCTTGAATACAGCGTTATGGACGCGATGGGAAGAGTTATTTGGTGGACCTAAAAATGAAAAGTTGTTCTTCCAGATGTTTGGATATAGACAAGTATCCGTGTGTCCACGCAATAGCCGCAACGAGAAACCTCATGAGGAAGGATGAGAGAACCGCGAATATCCAAATCTATGATCTCTGTTCCCAATAATACTTGATTGATACATGGGCATTGGCATATTACAGAACGATTTATGTCGTCCCGCATGAGTCTAAGTGGATGGTTCCTGCTGAAATTAGAGAATTGTTCGCCTTACCGCCGCAATACACCAATAGATCAGGAAGAAATCAGGAAACGCGGTTTCCATCTACCGGAGAAGGTAGCCGAAAGAGGAGAAACAAGTCTGTCCCTGGCATTAACTTGGAGGGGTATTTGCAGCCCGAAAGTCCTGATGAGTAAACATATTTTCGTTGCTGTATTTCTTCTTTGTAGTTCTCGGATTTGTACAACCAGGTTGGTTAACTAAGTACTACTAAGAACATGTATGTTGCTGTATTTCTCGGATTTGTACAACCGGGTTCAACTAGTACAACTAAAAACATGTATGTATCAGTATTTCTCGGATTTGTATAATCAGGTTTAACTAAGTACAAATAAGAACATGTATGTTGCTGTATTTCTCAGATTTGTACAACCGGGTTCAACTAGTACAACTAAGAACATGTATGTATCAGTATTTCTCGGATTTGTACAACCAGGTTTAACTAAGTACAAATAAGAACATGTCTGTTGCTGTATTTCTCGGATTTGTACAACCGTGTTCAACTAGTACAACTAAGAACAAAATAATTATACAATCAAAATTATTAATATAATATCCAACTAATATTTAAAATGGCAAATTAAGGTGTAAAAGGATTTGTAATACATAAAGAAACGATTATTAATCAATAAAAAATGAATTAAACATTTTCCTAATACATATGCTTGTTCTGACATGAAGTTCTCCTTATAGTATAAGAAAGACTTTGTTAATATTCACCTCTTATGATGGAAAAGATGTGAAAAATACGATTTTGTGCAAATTGTCTTATGAACACCTCCTAAATGGTACATAACTGTGGGAAATCACGTGGACAACTACAACATAATCATTTATATTAAGGTCCAACTTAAAATACGCAAATATCGCCAAAAGTATAACTATGATGTTTGGTGTACAATTGTACATCTAGGGGACAACTATGCTTAAATCACACCAACTTTGATAAAATATATAGCCGCCAAAGGTATACTTTAATATTTTAAATATTCCTTCTTTTTATTTATTTTTTTAATTTTGGCAAACTCCTCTTTTTCTTTTACTTTTGTCGACACATTCTCATTTCCCCATTTCTCACCATTTTCGTTTCTTCCATTTAGAAAGAGAGAGAGAGGAGAGCGATTTCTAGGGTTTGAGAGAAAAGAGGAAAAGTTCTGAAATTTCTAGATTTGGAAGGTGGAGTTCAACAATCGACAAAGGTAAGTCTCAATTTCGCGATTTCTATATTTTAAGTTTGTAATTTGGGTTTAGAGGATTTTGCGATATATGGGTTTGTCTATAGAGCTAGGATTTTCGATATCTGGGTTTGTTTATAGAGCTAGGATTAGATTTTAAGTCTCGATTTCGCGATGTCCAGTTACCCCGAGTTGTACCTACACCACAGTTTCAGACATAAGTTGTTCCAGTTACTCCGAGTTGTACCTACACCACAGTTTCAGACCTAAGTTGTTCCAGTTACCCCGAGTTGTACCTACACCACAGTTTCAGACCTAAGTTGTTCCAGTTACCCCGAGTTGTACCTACACCACAGTTTCAGACCTAAGTTGTTCCAGTTACCCCGAGTTGTACCTACACCACAGTTTCAGACCTAAGTTGTTCCAGTTACCCCGAGTTGTACCTACACCACAGTTTCAGACCTAAGTTGTTCCAGTTACCCCGAGTTGTACCTACACCACAGTTTCAGACCTAAGTTGTTCCAGTTACCCCGAGTTGTACCTACACCACAGTTTCAGACCTAAGTTGTTCCAGTTACCCCGAGTTGTACCTACACCACAGTTTCAGACCTAAGTTGTTCCAGTTACCCCGAGTTGTACCTACACCACAGTTTCAGACCTAAGTTGTTCCAGTTACCCCGAGTTGTACCTACACCACAGTTTCAGACCTAAGTTGTNTAAACCCAATGAAGCTCAATGTAGCTCAATGGAGATCGACGGAGAAGCACAAACCTCGCTGGAGATCGACGGACTCGCAACGGAGGCAATGACTGCTGGTCGGAGATGTGACGGCGCCGACGTCGGAGCTGGATGGATTCCCCCTTCCCGCGTCGAGTTTTTTTGTTTCTTTTCTTTTGCCAATAGAAACGGGAAGAAACGAGATGGGGGATTAGATATGGTAAATTTGTCATTTCACCCACTCATTAAAAGAGAGAGGGATATTGAGATTAAGTTGGGGTAGTCTTGGTTTTTTTTTCCTCATAGTGGTAAAGGAGACGAACCCCCGTCTGTATGGGATTTTCTTAGGGTTAGGAGGCAGATGAAGAGATGTTTTGGGTCTAATGGGCCTCAGATTTGGTTTTAATGGGCCTCGAATTTAGTTTTAATGAAACCATGAACCCATCTCCCAGATTGAAAACCCTAAACCAGAACCAAAAGTCCTAAATACCCCTCTAATGGCTAACCTCTCTTAATCCTTGGCCACATAAAATGAAAGAAAAAAATAATTTGATGGGGAAAAATATAGTCTATGATCTAATTTAGTTGATGTTCATTTTAATTGATGCTTTATATTTTCAATGTAAAATTATTTTTGATCATTTATATTCTACAGTCTTTTTAATTATTGGTTGAATTGTGTTTTAATTAGACAGTAAATGATGTTTTAATTTTTAAAAAATCAAAAATTTATGATTTTGTATGATTTTTTAATTTGTGTGTAGAATTTTTAACCATCAACTAAATTGGATGAGAGGGAGTATATAACAATATCTAGTCTAATGTTATTGACCAAATTGCCACTTTACCGAGGCTAAAACAAAAGGCAATAAGGTCATTTTCAATAAATTTGATGAAAATCCAGCAAGGCAAGTTTGTTTGTTTGCTTTTGTATTTCAGCAGTTTCCCAGAAAATCCAACAAGGCAAGGTTTTTCGACAATATAGCTTCCTCCTCTGCATCTCGTGTATCGAAGTATGATGTATTCCTCAGTTTCCGAGGTGAAGACACACGCCATTCCATCGTCAGCCATTTGTACGCAGCACTTGCTAGCAGAGGACTTGTCACCTTCAAAGACGACAAAAGGCTCGAGATAAGCGATCACATTTTTGACGAACTCAACAGAGCCATACAAGGTTCAGATTTCGTTGTCGTGGTTCTCTCGGAGAACTACGCTACTTCCAGGTGGTGCTTGATGGAGCTCCAGTTGATAATAGAGCTTCACGGGGAGGGGAGACTTCACGTCTTTCCCGTCTTCTATGGAGTAGACCCTCTGCCGTGAGGCACCAGCAAGGAAGTTTCGATCTAGAAAGGTACCAAGGTCCAGAGATGGCTGATAATGTTCTCAGGTGGAGAGAAGCTCTTTATCGGATCGCCGGTCTTTCAGGCGTGGAATCCAGAATCTGGTTCGCTTTTTTTTCTTTCTTTTTCTCAGAGAAATTACAGAAAACTAAATTTCAGTATAATAATCAGCTTCAGAGAAAGGAATAAATATTCAGGTTAAGTTCTTGAATCTTGGATGTTTCTTAATTATAACTGTGTTTATTTTTTTCAATTTTAGCATTGATGAGGCAACTATGGTTGGGAAAATTGCCCAAGATGTTTCAAGACGCAAGACATTGATGCGTAGCATAGACGTCAGTAACATTGTTGGGGAGAACACTCACATGCAAGGTCTCAAGTCTCTCTTGGACATGGACTCCAAGAACGATGATGTTCGTATGACTGGAATCTGGGGAATGGGAGGCATTGGCAAGACCACCATCGCCAAGTGTCTCTATGACCAGCTCTCATTTCAATTTACAGCTAGTTATTTCACAGGAGATATTAAGGGTATTCATAGAGACCTTGATCTGATGAGTTTACAAAAGGAACTTCTCTACAGTACCCTCGGTGAAAATATTAGGCCATGGAGCGTGGAAGCTGGACGCGAGGTCATAGCGGCGAGACTTGGGAACCACAAGGTTCTTCTTGTGCTTGATGGTGTGGATAAAATAGACCAAGTGCATGCTCTGGCAAAAGAGATAAGCTGGTTTGGTCCTCGGAGCCGAATAATCATAACCACCCGAGACAGGAGATTGCTGAATAGCTGTGGAGTAAGAACCATTTATGAGGTTAAGTGTTTGGACGATGAGGATTCCCTGCAGATGTTTAAACAGATTGCTTTTGTAGGAGGAAGTCCGCCTTCTGATGATTTTGAACAACTCTCAATCCGAGCATCTCGGCTTGCTCACGGGCTTCCTTCAGCCATTCTAGCCAACGCCTTATTTCTATGTGGAAGGGCCAATTCTCGTGAGGCATGGGAAGAAGCAGTATGTGTTGGTTTTCCTCCTAGTGTTGAAACCAATTGGGTTTGGGTTAAGAAGAACTAAACTTGGGCCATTTATATTAATCCATGAAGTTAATATTGGGCTTAGGGTTATGAGGGAATATATAAGCACTCTTAACCTAATTGTTGTGAAGAAGCACGAGAGAAAACAAAAAGAAAAGAAAGGTTTTTCGTAGGCAAGAGAAGAGAGAGAAAACAGACTTGTCGCAGTTTGTTGCAGAGCACGTTTGGACACTCAAATGAGCTCTAATCTGGCTGAAACTTTGAGGGAAGCTTCGTGACTCAGTGTTCTTGAGATTCACCGGTGGGATTCGCGTTTCAACGGTTAGTTTGGGAGATGTCTGGGTTTTAGCGTGGCTGTTCGCTGCAGTGGCGAGTTCAATTTTCAGCAGGTGTTGTGTTGAGTGTTTGGGAAATCCGACGGTGAGTTCTTCTCTGATTGAGCTGAAATTTTGCAGTGGTGGTGTTGACTCGTTTGGCTAGGATTTGTACGGTGAAGATCTGATTTGGTGGCCGGAATCCTAGTGAACTTAGAGTCGTTTGTGACTGCACGTTTATAAGCTCTTGCATTGCTCTCTTGTTGAGTTCTTGTGTTGGAGATTGCTCTTTGAAGCATTGGTCTCTGGATCTGTTCTGTGGGAACAGGGAGGACGTGGTTGTAACTCAAATACGTTGGTGATAGTGGATTTTGAGTGGACTACGGTCCCGTGGTTTTTACTCCTAGGTTTTCCACGTAAAAACTTGTCGTCTCATTTACATTCTACCATCGTTTCTATATTTTCTTCACTAGTTTACACAAGTGCGGGGAGAACTTTATTCCGCTGCGCCGTTGCGCGTTTGTTTTTCCCAACAAAGTGGTATCAGAGCTTTGGATTCGAGAGCTTTGAATTTTTTTGATAACTTTGGATTATTGGTTTGCTTGTGTGAGCGATGGAAAATATGGGCAGAATGATAAGCTTGAATGGTGCTAATTATCATCTATGGAAAGGTAAGATGGAAGATTTGCTTTTTGTGAAGGAATTTCATCTTCCGGTTTTCCAGGAGAGGAAACCTGATAATAAAACCGATGATGAGTGGACGTTGTTGCATCGCCAAGTGTGTGGTCGATAAGGCAGTGGGTAGATGATAATGTGCTGCATCATATTGAAACTGAGACTAATGCTTGTTCTTTGTGGTTGAAGCTGGAGCAATTATATGCTCGGAAGATCGGGAATAATAAGATGTACATGATCAAGAAGTTGATTGAGCTGAGGTATGAGGAGGGAACTCCGATGACAGATCACTTGAATGCTTTTCAGGAATTGATCAATAAGCTTTATGACATGGGAATCAAGTTTGAGGATGAGATTCACGGTTTATGGCTTCTTGGTACATTACCAGATTCTTGGGAAGTGTTTAGGATGTCTCTTTGTAACTCCACGTCAGATGGTGCTATTTCGATGGACTTAGTGAAGAACAATGTCTTGAATGAGGAAACAAGAAGGCAATCAAATGCTAGTTACTCGCGTTCAGATGTATTGGTTTCTGAGTCAAGGGGGAGGAGTACACATAGAGAGCCCAAGAAGAATAAGAATAGGAGCAGAAGCAAGTTTAATAGATTTGCGAATATGGAGTGCCATTATTGTCATAAGAAAGGGCACACGAAGAAATATTGCTGGAAGTTGAAAAGGGACAACAAGCAGGAAGGAGATGGTGAAGATCGGGTGACAGTCACTAACAATCAGTTTCTAATTCTTCATGAGAGTGATGCCATTAATGTTGCATGCCAAGACACTAGTTGGGTTGTTGATAGTGGAGCTACTACTCATGCTACATCACAGCGGGATTTGTTCACTACCTATACATCAGGTAGTTATGGTTCTGTGAAGATGGGTAATGATGGTTTAGCTCAGGTTGTTGGCATTGGTGATATTTGCTTGGAGACTAGTATTGGTACTAGACTTGTGCTTAAGGGAGTTAAGCATGTCCCAGATATTCGGTTGAACTTGATTTCTACAGGAAGACTTGATGATGAGGGTTTCTATAGTTTATTCAGTGGTGGTAAATGGAAACTTTCACGTGGTTCTATGGTTGTGGCTCGAGGTGATAAGTCTTCGTCTTTCTATTGGATGCCGGCTAAGGCCTCCAAAGACATTGTTAATGCAGTGGAGAATGATGATGCCATGGAGCTGTGGCATAAGAGACTCGGTCACATGAGTGAGAAAGGATTGTCTGTGTTGTCTAAGAAGGAGTCTATTCCAGGGATCTCCGGTTTGCACTTACAGAAGTGTGCGCATTGTCTTGCGGGGAAACAACACAGGGTCTCTTTCAAGTCTTCTGCACCATCTAGGAAACCTGAGATACTTGATCTTGTGCATTCAGATGTTTGTTGTCCAATGAAGACGAAATCTATTGGTGGTGCATCATATTTCGTGACATTCATTGATGATCATTCTAGGAAGCTATGGGTTTACACTATGAAGACTAAAGATCAAGTTTTGGGATATTTCAAGCATTTTGTGGCATTGGTTGAGAGACAGACGAGAAAGAAGTTGAAGTGTATCCGCAGTGAAAATGGTGGTGAGTATTTTGGACCATTTGATGCTTATTGCAAGGAACATGGTATTAGGCATCAGTTTACGCCGCCTAATACTCCACAGTTGAATGGGTTGGCTGAGAGGATGAACATGACGATTGTCGAGAGAATGAGATGTTTGATTTCACAGTCAGGCTTGGCTATGACTTTCTGGGGTGAAGCTTGAACTTGTCACCAAGTGCTCCATTGGAGGGTGATATCCTAGAGAGAGTTTGGACCGATAAGGATGTTTCTTATGGTCATTTGAGGGTTTTTGGGTGCAAGGCATTTGTGCATATTCCCAAAGATGAAAGGTCGAAGCTTGAGATGAAGTCGCGACAATGTGTGTTCATTGGTTATGGTCAGGATGAGTTTGGATACAGATTTTATGATCCCGTTGAGAAGAAGCTCATTAGAAGCAGAGATGTTGTGTTCATGGAAGATCAAACTATTAAGGACATTGACAAGTCCGGAAAATCATCTTAGAGTTTTGAGAGTTTGATTGATTCAGAGGTTGTTCCTTCTACATCGGTCCACGGTCAAGTCGAGGGTGAGGTTGATGTTGATACACTTGGTGCAGATGCTCTCGCACATGATGATGACGGTATTGGTGGTCATGGTGACGATCATGATGGAACACCAAGTATCGAGAACCCACCTGCTGTTAGAAGATCTGAGAGAGGTCTAAAACCATCAACAAGGTATGATCCTAGTGAGTATGTGTTACTTACTGATGGGGGAGAACCTGAGAGCTTTGATGAAGCTTTGGAGGATGAACACAAGGATAAGTGGTTGGATGCAATGGGAGATGAGATGGATTCTTTTGATGAGAATGACACCTTTGATTTGGTGAANGTTCTGACACACATTCTGAAGCAAGATGCCATGGTAATACATCTGATACATCAAAACGTGTGAGTGGATCTGATATATCATGGTTTTTATCCGTTTTTAACAATGATATAGGTTTTGTTTTTAGAGTCTTTCTAGTATTTTTGGAGTCTTTTCGAGTCTTTTCAGGTTTTGGCACGTTTGGAGCATAATTGGAGATATTGAAGCATTCTGGAGCTTTTTGGAGCAAAGCAGAGATCGTGTAGCTGGGACGGCCAATTTGAAGTCCGAGTATCGACCGATACCACTTATGGTATCGGTCGATACCGACTGCAGGAAAACAGGAAACACGACATTTTACAAGTCTGGAGAGTTTGCACCTTGGTCCAGAAGTCTTTAATTATTACAAGAAGCCCCAGAACGTGTTTTAGCATTATAATTAGGTTTTTCAGTCACTTTTGTTGGCTACGCTTTATTTTACTCTGGTTTTTGTGAGAGAGCTCTCTAAGGGAGACAAGTCTGAAACTCTGTTCGTTCGAGACAAGATTTCGAACCCTTTTGTTACTCTCTTCTTTATTTTTTATTCAGAGATTTATTCAATCGTGTTTATTGTTTCAATCTCCATGTCTGAGTAGATCTCTTGTTAGGTTTAGGGTTCTCAATAAAGGATCTCTTTGAATATTAGGTTAATTAGTTTGTTAGGGTTCATAATCTGAATTAGTTCTTCACCATAGGTTGTTCTCAAAGCTAACTCTAGGTTGACGAATTTGGAACTTAGATCTTAGGTTAATCGATTAGGCACGACAATGCAATTGATAATCTGACATAACTTAGGGTGAGCAAAATAGCTATCCGCAAAGAGATTTGGTTTAGTTGTTTTGTGAACATATCAAACATGAACTTTAATGCTGGTTTAGATCTTTAGGATTTGCAAGAGATTTGGGATTTTGGGATTTAGACTTAGATAATTCTCGCAACGACAGTTGGTTAATTATAGTTTAGTGATTTGAGTTCAAGAACCGTGCATAACCTGAACCCTGCCTAGTTGGTTAATCTGCATTCTTTGATTTCCTGAGAAATACTCTGAACCTATCTTTCCTCCATCGAATTTACAACACTTTAACTACGTTATAATTTCCTGTTTCATTGATTTACTTAGCTTAATTCTTATCTATATAATCTATTGTGTGATTCTTGAGTCTCTATGGATTCGACCCCTAAGTACTGTAACGACAAAGTTGTAGTACTGTAGGGTATTACTTTTGAGCTTATCAGGATCAAAGAGACAGCGAAAAGTGCTTTGACTCGGATTGGTTAAGATGAGCTTTCAAAGACAGAGTAACATTCAAATGTTTATGGTTCCTGGTGAAGCGTTTATTTTTTGGAAGTTGTTTTGGGTGTCTAGCTCAAATTGATATGAGTATGGTTAGCTCAAAAGAAGATAGTTAACGGGATGCACAACTCATTGTTTAACAGGATTCATGGAAGTTCAGTGTGCAAGGAAGACAAGGAAGCCAAGAACAGGTTATTATCGATGGGAATTTAGCTGAAGCAAGCTGTAATCTGATGGTAAAATGCTGTTTTACAGTTTTGGTTTGAAGCTGATTGTTGGTAAGGAATCTCAGAAATGACTGCAGGTTTCATAACAGAGTTGCAGGTTTCTTGATTGAAGAGGAGTTGCAGGTTTCTGAAAAATTTCAGAGAAGGCACAGGTGGGTTTGAGATGAAGACATTGAAGCGGTTCAGTGGGTTCTCTAAAGGAGAAACAGAAAGAGGCAAGTGCAGGTGATGCAAGATCTGTCTCAAGGCTGTTGATTTCAAGAATGTGAAAGTGTTGTGTATCTAGCGTGATATACAACTCATCTCAAAGCTGGTGTTAGCAACGAAAAGGAGTCCTAGAGAGGATGCAATTGCAGAGAAGCAAGCTGCATTTGGAAGACAACAAAGAAGAATTTTAAGTTGTCTTGGTTGCATCATGAGGAGATTACATAAGTATCTACTCAGGGAAATTATCTTACAAAGATTGTCATTGATGCAAGATCCAATTCGTTTGGGTGGAGTCTGCATACAAGTAAAGGTATTGCGGTGTTCTGTTACAGCAGGAAATGCATCAAGAGATGCATCAGGAAGTGCATCACAGGTTCAAAGTTGATGTGCAGATTGCTATCAGAAGTTGTTTCAGGCAAACACATGTTATGTGGGTATGAAACATGTTCTTAAAGGTGATGCTCTGTTTTAACAAGATGGCTGGACAAGACAAATGCTCAAGTTCTGGTTTGTTTAAACAGGTTGATCTCAAGTTATTCAGTGGTTCGTAAGAGGTTGTTGAGATTGTTACAAGGTTGAATCAGATGGTTTCAGGTTCTGAAACAAAGGTGGTTCAGGTTTCTGCATTTGATTCAAGTGAATTCAAAGGGTTTTGGTCTCAATGCGCATGAGGAAATCGTAGAAGCTATAGCAAGGGAATCAAGGTTTCGCAAAAGGATAAATTGTTCATTTAGTCACTGCAACAGGTATATGGTTTGGACAGAAGTTGTAGAGGATATTGTGTGATTGGAGGAGTCATAAGTAGTAAAACTTATAGGGTGTTTTCTATTGAGTTAACAGGTTGGAGGTGGCTCTGAACTTGTTAATGGAGTGTGCTGAGCGGTTGTATCAGGTATTCAAGTGTTGAATGCATCAGGAAGTGGGACAGAAGAGTTGAGTTAAAAACAAGATTGTATTGAGCTGGTTTTCTTTTTCCCAACTCCAAGTGAACTGTAGATGTGCTGATGGCTCAGGTTCAGCGATGCAAGTAGTTGCAGCTGAAGTGCATTGAACGTGATATTAAATGCAACAAGGATCAAGCTGGTTGATGGTGTTTAAATGGCTAAGTATCAAGGCTGAGTAAGTATACTCAGGAACCGAGACTGGAATCCAAGGAACTAGAAGAAGGTACTCTCTCTCAAGCATGTGCATGTTGTTTGTGTGATCATCATGTTCATAGGTGGAGATTTGTGAAGATTGTGAACTTGATGAGCAAGATTCAAGAACTAACCCAGGTTAATGATGTTGGGTTGAGTTAAGAACTTGGGACCACAAGGAAGAGCCTTTGCATTAAATGATCAAGGACACTTTGTCATCTTGTGACTAAGGCTTGTTTGGCCGAAGCACAAACGTGTTTAAAGGAGGCTCTTTGGCGTTTGGTGATTGCACTAGGTTTTAAGGATGTCTCCTCATATCACTACAAGAATACATGCGATTTCCGACGGCCGTTTCCGTCGGACTATTCCGACGGAACTTGGTCGTCGGAAAAGGGTCGAAATATTCCGACGGATTACCGACGGCGATGTTTCCGACGGATATTCCGACCGATGTTAGGTCGGAACAAAACGTCGGAACACCGTCGGATATATTTCTGACGGGATTCCGACGAGTCATATTTCCGACGGATATTCCGACGGCTTTTTGATCGGAAGTAAACGTTGGAAATTGGTCGGAAAGCCATCAGAAATATTTCCGACGGGATTCCGACGACATTATTCTCGACGGATTTCCGACGGNTTCTGTGAGAGAGCTTTCGAGGGAGACAAGTCAGAAACTCTGTTCGTCGGAGAGAAGATTTCAAACCCTTGTTTACTCTCATCTTATTTATTTATTTCAGAGATTTATTCAGTTATGTTTATTGTTTCAATCTCCATGTCTAAGTAGATCTCCTGTTAGGTTTAGGGTTCTCATAAAGGATTTCTTTGAATGTTAGGTTGATTGGTTAGTTAGGATTCATAATCTGAATTAGTTTTTCACCTTAGGTTGTTCTTAAAGCTAATTCTAGATTGATCACATGGAACTTAGATCTTAGGTTAATCGATTAGGCACGACAGTGCAATTGATAATCTGATAGAATCTAGGGTGAGCAAAATAACTATCTGCAAAGAGATTTGGTTTAGTTGTTTTGTGAACAGATCAATCATGGACTTAAAGCTAGTTTAGTCTTTAGGATTTGCAAAGAGATTTGGAATTCTAAGATTTAGACTTAGATAACTCTCGCAACGACAGTTGGTTAGTTATAGCTTAGTGGTTTGAGTTCAAGAACCGGGCATAACCTGACCCCTGACCAGTTAGTTTATCTGCATTCTCTGATTTCCTGAGAAATACCCTGAACCTATCTGCCCTCCATCGAATTTACAATCGTTTAATTTACGTTATTGCTTTCAATTACATTGATCACTTAGCTTAATTCGAACCTTTAAAATATATTGTGTGATTCTTGAGTCTCTGTGGATTCGACCCCTAAATACTACAATCGACAAAGCTGTTAGTACTTTAGGGTATTACATTTGAGCTTATCAAATTTGGTGCCGTTGCCGGGGATTCTTAATTCGCCATTAGATTTTAGTCTAGAATTTCGACTAAGTTAGGTAGTGTCGAGCGACACCACCTAGTGTCGGTCGATACTCATCGTTTTATTTTACTCTTTTTCTTATTATTGTTACTTACGTGCCTTGCCTTTTGTGTTTCAGGTGTATGCCTACTCACGAAACCAGGAGGAACAAGAGCACTCAGCTAGTTAATCTTTCCAACAAGGAGCTAGCAGATTTGGAACGCACAAAAAGGAAAACAAAGAAGCTAGCAGAGATGAATAATCCAGTTGTATTGACTCGTGATGATGCTGGAGCTTTGAGAGACCCAGAGGGTCATTTGTGCGATGAGAGAGGGCAACGACTTGATGGAGATGGAAACGTCATTGTCCCTCCAGTCGTTGTTGATGAGATTGTCGCGCCAGGTGCGCGCGACAACGAGGGGAATGTTAGGAATGCTGTGGTTGATCGTGGTAGGACAATTGGTGAGTACAACAAGCCTGATCAGTTATATGCTAATCAATCAGCGATTCGCCTTCCTGGTTTTCCGAGGAATGACTTTGAGCTGAAACCTGCATACTTCGCTCTTGTGGGTCAGCACCCTTTTCATGGCCTTTCTCATGAACACCCTATGGATCACATTGAGAGGTTTGAGGACTTGGTCACTAGCATGAAGTACAATGGAGTGTCCAACGATTACCTCCTTTGTAAGCTTTTTCCATATTCTCTTGGTGGAGATGCAACTTATTAGCTTAAGCAGTTACCTCCTGGATCACTGACTACCTGGGAAGAGACTAAGAATGCGTTCTTAAACAATTTCTATGATGATGCAAGATTCGAAGAGCTTAGGAACAAGATCTCCCAGTTTTCTCAGGGCACGACTGAGGCATTTAAGGCCGCTTGGGTGAGATTCAGGTTGTATCAGAGGGATTGTCCACATCACGGTTTCACTAAAGTTCAGTTGCTGGGTCTCTTCTTCAGAGGGATTGATTGGAGGTACCAGATGGCTTTGGATGCTGCGAGCAATGGAAATTTCAACACCAGGTATCCTGATGATGCTTATGTGCTTATTGAGAACTTGGCGTCTAGCAATAACACCAAGAATGCAAACATGAAGCGCAACAAGCAAGCTGGTAGCATGGATAGATCGCAGATCGCTGAGGTTCAAGCTAAGTTGGATTCTGTGCACAATCTCTTGATGGGCAATGCGATGAAGGCTGTTCATTTTGCTGATGAGGTTGAGACTTTCAATGAAGATGAAGTGGAAGATGTTAACTACATTGGTGGTTTTGGATTTCAAGGTCAGAGAAATCAATACTACCAGAACAACAACAGAAACTTCACCAACAATGCTCAGCAAGGAGGATACAAGTCTGACGTCAATCCATCTGGTTTTGGGTCAAATCAATTTGCCCAGAAACCATTCCAGAGCAGTGGCTATACCAGGAACTATGGGGGTTCGTCTTATCAACCTCTGCCTGCTAAAACCCTAGAGAGCAAGGTTGAGTCTATGCTTGAGCAGCTTATTCAAGGACAACAAAAGATAACAGTGGATTTCAATGGGAAGATGGATGCGATGTACACAGATCTGAGTGGAAAGATCGAGGCTCTCAGTATTCATCAGAAGAAGTTGGACACTCAGGTTGCCCAAACTGCAAGTGCTGTGAAGAGGCAAGAAGGTTTTCTTCCAGGGAAAACAGAAGATCCAAGGGCACACATCAATGCAATCACCTTGAGGAATGGAAAAGAGGTCAATCCAGGAGTGAAAATTGGCCTAACTGCAGGAAATTTCGTCGATCTTGACGATGAGGATTCAGGAATTCCCAGGGTATCGACCGACACCACCCAGTGTCGATCGACACAAGTGTAGATACTTTCACGGGACATCTCAAAACCCTGTGTATCGATCGATACCACCCCTGTATCGATCGACACTGACCCTGCAGTAGAGAAGACACATGAGTTGACGCCAGAGAGGGTTTACAAACCAAGGATACCTTACCCTAGGCCTATTGGGAAGACTAAGAAGGAGGTGGAAGACTCTAGATGCAAGGAAATAATGGATAAGTTGATTGTTGAGCTTCCTTTTGTCGATGCTATCAAGACTTCCCCAGCCTTCATGAGATATGTCAAGAGGATGGTATCAAGTAATGTGAACGTTGAGGAAGGTGTCTTGATGATTACTCATGAGTGCAGTGCGATTCTGACCAACAAGATCCCAAAGAAGCTACCAGATCCAGAGAGTTTTGTGTTGGATTGTACGATCTTCACCGAAAGATTTGAGCGTTCTGTATGTGATCTTGGCTCAAGTGTGAACCTCATGCCATACTCAGTTGATCAATAGATGGGGATGACAGACTTCAAGTCCACTAGGATCTCACTAATACTTGCTGACCGCTCAGTTAGACTTCCCGAAGGATTGCTCGAAGATGTTCCGATTAAGATTGAGAATTGCTTGATCCCAACTGACTTCATTGTCCTGGAGTATGATGCAGAGCCCAGAGATCCTCTTATTCTGGGAAGGCCATTCCTAGCAACAGCTGGTGCTTTGATTGAATGCAGGAATGGGAAGATAGCTCTTAACATTGGTGATTTGGTCATGACTTTTAACATGGAGAAGATGATGAAGAGACCAACCATTAATGGGCAAACTTTCTTTGTTGATACATTCAGCGACATAGCTGAAGAGTATTTTCTGGAGATGCATCATGAGGATCCATTAGAGAGGGCGTTGGTCTGTTCAGCTGATTCAAAGGTGTACTTGAGTGATGTTGCTGCTGGAATCGCCAAGATGCTCGACACAACTGGAGCAGTATCGACCAACACCACTAAGGGTATCGATCGACACCATCCGCGATCACAAGAGAAGTTGGCCGAAACTTCTGCGAAGGCTGCTGTGCTTGGTGATTGGAGTGAGGAGAAGGCTCCTAAGGTGGAACTCAAACCACTTCTAGCCAATTTGAGGTATGTCTTTCTTGGTCCGAATTCCACATACCTAGTGATCATTAATGCTTCCTTAAACAACGCAGAGATTACCTTACTACTGAGCAAGCTGCGCAAGTATCGCAAAACTCTTGGCTATTCTCTTGATGACATTTCATGTATATCTCAAGACCTGTGCATGCATAGGATTCACCTTGAGGACGAGTCAAAGTCTTTGATTGAGCATCAGAGGAGACTGAATCCGAACCTGAAAGAAGTGGTCAAGAAGGAGGTGATGAAGCTCTTGGAAGCAGGGGTTATCTATGCCATTTTAGACAGCTCTTGGGTCAGTCCAGTTCACGTTGTGCCTAAGAAAAGAGGGATCACTGTGGTGAAGAATGAGAAGGATGAGCTGATCCCTACAAGGACAATCACTGGGTATCGAATGTGTATTAACTACATGAAGTTGAATGCAGCCACAAGGAAAGATCATTTCCCACTACAATTCATTGATCAGATGCTGGAGAGGTTGGCGAGTCATCCATACTACTGTTTTCTCGATGGATACTCAAGTTTCTTTCAGATTCCAATACATTCAGATGACCAAGGGAAGACGACCTTTACATGTCCTTATGGCACATTCGCCTACAGAAGAATGCCCTTTGGATTATGTAATGCTCCAGCCACCTTTTAGAGATGCATGATGTCTATCTTCACAGACATGATTGACGACTTCATGGAGGTATTCATGGATGATTTTTCAGTGTATGGATCATCATTCAAGAGCTGTCTGGATAACTTGTGCAAGGTGCTACAGAGGTGTGAAGAGAAACACTTGGTCCTTAATTGGGAAAAGTGTCACTTTATGGTTCATGATGGCATCGTTCTTGGGCACAGGGTTTCTGAGGCTGGGATAGAGGTTGACAAAGCCAAGATTCAAGTCATGACAAGCCTCCAACCACCGACATCTGTGAAGGACATTCGAAGNGATTGGACTATGCCTTTCGAGATTATGTGCGACGCTAGTGACTTTGCAGTTGGTTCTGTTTTGGGTCAGAGGAAGGATAATAAGATGCATGTTATCTACTATGCCAGTAGGACGTTGGATGACGCTCAGCGTAACTACAGCACCACAGAGAAGGAATTACTTGCAGTCGTTTTCTCTTTTGAGAAATTTCGGTCCTACTTGATTGGGAGCACAGTGATTGTTCATACAGATCATGATGCTCTCAAATATCTGCTGCAGAATAAGGATCTCAAACCTCGCCTTTGTCGTTGGGTCCTTTTGCTTCAAGGCTTTGATATTGAGGTCAAGGACAAGAAGGGCATAGAGAATGGGGTAGCTGACCATCTCTCGCGGATAAGGATCGATGAAGACGTGCCTATTGATGACTTCTTACCAGAGGAGAACATCTACTTCATCGAGACTGGATTTCAAAGTGCTCCTGCCAAAAATCTGCAATTTTCACGAACTGCATGTGTTGGTATCGATCGACACTCACCTAGTATCGATCGATACCCTGCGATTTTCGGACCTGTTTTGTCTGTGGATCACGCTGGTGTTTCTGAAGGGTATCTAGCTGCTGTAGCTGTTCCAGATCAACCAGGGTATGCTGATATTGCCACCTATCTTGCTGCAGACATCGAGCCAAAGCATCTCAAGAAATATGATATGAAGAAGTTTGTGAGTGACATAAGGGGATTCTTTTGGGACGAGCCTTATGATATACTCATATATTGCATGTTTTAGCATACATTTCACTTAGAGTTTTGTGTCATTCACATGCATAATCATGGTTTTGTCTTGCATTTTAGGTCTCATTTAGAGATTAGGACATTTGAATTAGGTCTAGTGAGTTCTTGCATGTTTTGGAGTACTTTCTAGGTGATTGGAGGCAATTTGGGCGTAATTGGAGAAATGGACCAAAGTAGAATGCAAAGTCCATCCGAGACGCCGGAAAGATGTGGCTGGACGGAAGCTTTACGATCTGAATCAGCTCCAATGATCTTCATGAAAGTTGTAGAGGGATGCGTTAGATGTCCCGAGAAGTTTGAATCAGATCATTCGGACATCTGGTTAGGGAGTTATCGAGGTTTTACTGAAGACGTGTCCGCATGGCCGAGACGGTTTCTTCAATACCGAGTCCATTGCTCAGTATTGTCACTCGGCGTAGCAACCTCAGGGTATTACACCGAGTCCACAGCTCGGTGTAGATGCTCGGTATGCAAACAGAAGCAAAACTCCTTAGCTCCGATCCACGATACCGACCCGTGACATCGGTATCTCACCCAAACCAGCCGAGCTCATCTGATGTGTCTGAAAGATCTGCCCGAAAGAAGGGTCTCCAGTCCGAATTAGCTTTAGAGATCTTCATAGAAATTCTAGATAATTGAGTTAGCTATCATCTGAAGGTGGTTTCACGTCTTTTGGAGCTGTGGTTAAAACGATACATCAGATTTAGCAAAGACATGTCTGTCTGCCGCCCAAACGAGTTCTGCCCGGAGTTGAAGCCCATCAACTACACCGATCAGTTGCACCGACCTGTGGGCTCGGTATTGAAGCCACTCAAGACCATATTTGACCCATTTCAACTGGGTCAATACCCGGTTTGTCTCGGGTTGACCCGGTTCGCCCACCTTCCTTTAAATAGTCCAAAAACCTAATTTTTGTGATCTAAGCTTTCTTCTTTCTAGAGTTGGGTTTTATCCCAAACTCTTCTTATGATTTTGGAGGGATTTTGATTGTTCTTCATACAAATGCCACTCTAGAGAAGATTTCTTCACCCTTATCTTTATATTAATGCATCTTCTTTAACTTTATTTCTTTTTCTTTTATGTTCTTCATGTTCTTTAGACTTTAGGGTTTTTGTTAGATTTTGGGTTGCTCAATTTTTATGGGTTGATGATTGATTTGTGATGCTTAGATTCTAAATCATTGCTTTCCTTTCTTTCTAAGTGATCTTAATGCTAGATTGGGCTTGAGAGAGTCAATCTAGATCTTTGGGAATTTCACACCCGCAAGGTGTTTGATGAAATTCCCCAAAGAACTTAGAAAGAGATAAACATTCTTAACCTATGAGAGTAGTTGCTTAAGGTGTTTATTGGTTGATTTGAATATTGATCTTAATGCTTGCTAATCATTTCATCACAAATGAGAGTTTGATCTTGATTTAGTGATTAGCAAAGTGATTAGTGCCTTGAGAGAGGATTAGTCATAATTAGTGATCTTAACCTAAGGAATAGCAT
>PKMM01019983.1:208553-253410 GCA_002933915.1 Eutrema heterophyllum
TAGGGTTCTAGGATGAAGTAGATTAGGCGATTCTAGGGCGAATCGATGGTGTTAGGACTTAATAGATAATTGATTCATCCTTGTTTAGAGTGCTTAAGGCTAAATCAACCTTGATCTAGTTGGTTTAGATCATAGGGAATTTCTCGCCCGGAAGGTGTTCGATGAAATTCCCCAATGAATCTAATCAAGGGATTTACATTCTTAGCATGCGGAAGTAGTTGTCTAAGGTGTTAATTGACTAAGTAGTCTTGTTTTCAATGCATGTAGAATCCTATTTCACAAACGGAAGTTTGATCTTGACTTAGAATTTTACATAGGGATTAATGTGAGGAATTGTATTAGTCTACTTAACAAGTTGCATCCCATGAATCATTGTAGCATTGACACCATCGTGAAGCTCTAGATAGTCGAAATCGTACATTTCATCCCGGGATTCGTTTTTAGCATTCTTGATCATCTTAGTTATTTCATTTTACTCGTCTTCTTATTGCATTAAATTAGGTTGTTAGACAGAAAACCAAAACCTTATTGATTCACTTAGATTAGAACGTTTATGTATTTCTAGTGCATTAATCTTAACCCTTTTGGATTGATATCTCAAGTGCTGCAATGACACGAGTACACTTGGGTAATTGAAGTGGGAATTATCCTGTATCAGGTGGTCAGAAAGAGAAGAAAGGAAAAGGAAAGAAAGAGAAGAAGAAGAGGAAGACGAATGAGCCCAGTGTCACTCCGGTTGGTATTGGAGTTGAGGAAGAGGGTGGTCAGAAAGAAAAGAACGGAAAAGGAAAGAAAGAGAAGAAGAAGAGGAAGGCGAATGAGCCCAGTGTCACTCCAATTAATACCAACCGGAGTGAAGAGAGCAAGGGTAGCAACCAAATTCTTTGGTGTTTAGCATTTGGTTGGTACTTTGGTGTTTCGTGTTTTGTACTTTGGTATTTTGGTTGTTATGAACACAATACTTATCGTTTTTATTTATTTCAGTTTTTGGTACAACTGGTTTAATTAGGTTCAACTAAGATCATCGTTGACCAATCAACTGGGTGAATTTGGTACAACTGGTTCAATTAGGTTCAACTTAATTAAGTTTTGCGGAACAACTGGGTATAGCTGGTACAATTGAGTCTTAGAAAGCAACTTTTAACAAAGAAACATAAGACTGTCTTAGAAAGCAACAGAAATAGGTAGATGTTTTCAAGTCTTAGAAAGCAACAGAAACATAAGATCCTTCGGAAAAACGAATACAAAAGGATCTTTAAGCCGCATATTATCAAACATAAACATAAACTAAAGTCTCTTCCTTCTCCCCGAAAGTTTCTCCCTCAGCGTATGGATCTCATGGTCCTTCTTGGCTAAGCTTTCCTTGATCTCATCAATTTCTTGACGCATTCGCTCAATGGCCATACGCATCTCATAGAAAGATGCAGGACCATAACAATGGCCTTTCACAGCGCCGTCTAGTCGGAGCTCTACTCTTGTAAACTGCTCTTCGATTGCATGATCCCACCACTTAAATAGGTGCTCTCCTCCCTCTCCACGCTCTACGTCACTCGCTCGACAATGGTAGTATCTTCTTCCTTCATTCCCCGGAGTTTTATCCACTGCGACTGTTGTTTGTTGACCGCACCAACACTTTGAAGGAATACCAAAATTACCGTCCTCTCTTGCGTAGAGATCCTCGTAACTTGCTTCTGAGGAAGAACTCATTGGCACTGTAAAGGAAAATACAGAAATCGCTAATACATCATACCATAGACCCAGAAATCGCGAATTCCTATTCCCACAAACCCAGAAATCGAAAATCCTAGCTCTATAGACAAACCCAGATATCGCGAAATCCAAACCCATATTACAAACTTAAAATCTAGAAATCGCGAAATCGAGACTTACCTTTGTCGATTGTTGAACTCCACCTTCCAAATCTAGAAATTTCAGAACTTTCCCCCTTTTCTCTCAAACCCAAGAAATCGCTCTCCTCTCTCTCTCTCTCTCTCTCTCTCTTTCTAAATGGAAGAAACGAAAATGGTGAGAAATGGGAAAATGAGAGTGTGTCGACAAAAGTAAAAGAAAAAGAGGAGTTTGCCAAAATTAAAAAAAAAATAAAGAGAAGGAATATTTAAAATATTAAAGTATACCTTTGGCGGCTAGATATTTTATTAAAGTTGGTGTGGTTTAAGCATAATTGTCCCCTAGATGTACAGTTGTACACCAAACATCATAGTTGTACTTTTGGCGATATTTGCGTATTTTAAGTTGGACCTTAATATAAATGATTATGTTGTAGTTGTCCACGTGATTTCCCACAGTTATGTACCATTCATGAGGTGTTCATAAGACAATTTGCACGAAATCATATTTTTCACATCTTTTCCATCATAAGAGGTGAATATTAACAAAGTTTTTCTTATACTATAAAGAGAACTTCATGTCAGAACAAACATATGTATTAGGAAAATGTTTAATTCGTTTTTTATTGATTAATAATCGTTTCTTTATGTATTACAAATCCTTTTACACCTTAATTTGCCATTTTAAATATTAGTTGGATATTATATTAATAATTTTGATTGTATAATTATTTTGTTCGTAGTTGTACTAGTTGAACCCGGTTGTACAAATCCGAGAAATACAGCAACAGACATGTTCTTATTTGTACTTAGTTAAACCTGGTTGTACAAATCCGAGAAATACTGATACAGACATGTTCTTAGTTGTACTAGTTGAACCCGGTTGTACAAATCCGAGAAATACAGCAACAGACATGTTCTTATTTATACTTAGTTAAACCTGGTTGTACAAATCTGAGAAATACTGATACAGACATGTTCTTAGTTGTACTAGTTGAAATCGGTTGTATAAATCCGAGAAATACAGCAACATACATGTTCTTATTTATACTTAGTTAAACATGGTTGTACAAATCCGAGAAATACTGATACAGACATGTTCTTAGTTGTACTAGTTGAACCCGGTTGTACAAATCCGAGAAATACAGCAACAGACATGTTCTTATTTATACTTAGTTAAACCTGGTTGTACAAATCCGAGAAATACTGATACATACATGTTCTTAGTTGTACTAGTTGAACCCGGTTGTACAAATCCGAGAAATACAGCAACAGACATGTTCTTATTTGTACTTAGTTAACCAACCTGGTTGTACAAATCCGAGAATTCCAAAGAAGAAATACAGCATCGAAAATATGTTTACTCATCAGGACTTTCGGGCTGCAAATACCTCTCCAAGTTAATGCCAGGGACAGACTTGTTTCTCCTCTTTCGGCTACCTTCTCCGGTAGATGGAAACCGTGTTTCCTGATTTCTTCCTAATCTCTTGGTGTATTGTGGCGGTAAGACGAACAATTCTTCAATTTCAGCAGGAACCATCCACTTAGACTCATGCGGGACGACATAAATCGTTCTGTAATATGCCAACGCCCATGTATCAATCAAGTAATATTGGGAACAGAGATCAAAGATTTGGATATTCGCGGTTCTCCCATCCTTCCTCATGAGGTTTCTCGTTGCGGCTATTGCGTGGACACACGGATACTTGTCTATATCAAAACATCTGCAAGAACAACTTTTCATTTTCAGGTCCACCAAATAACTCTTCCCATCTCGTCCCATAACGTTGTATTCAAGCTGGAAGCTGTTTAGCTCAGTCACCAAGAAATGCGATGCAGTTGCACATCGTGTGTGCAGCTCGTTCTCCACATAAGGCACCACTCTCTTGTGGTCCGATGGAGCAGCAGCTTCTTTCCTATGTTTGTTAAACTATTCAGAATTTTTTTCAAGAATCGTATCAATCATAGGTAATAGAGAATACTTCTTTGCTTCCCTAAACACACTGTTCATTGACTATGCGGAATTGCTGGTGTCTATGTTGTACTTGTCTCTTGGGAATTTTCACCTTGCCCATTTATCCAACTCTATGCTCTTATCGAGATATTCGCCGACTTTAGGAAACCTACTCCTAAAATCAGCATACTCTCGATCGAAATCACTCTTCGTATAATTATGAGTACATTCCTTGAATTTCATCGCGGCTTGATCCTTGTGTTGTTTATTCACCTTTTCTCTCACGTTTTGAGACAAATGCCAGATACAATGTCCATGATGTGCGCTCGGGTACACCTTAAAGACTGCCTTGATGATGCTTGCATGTCTGTCGCTTATAAAAACCAATCCAGGAACATCCGGTATAACGGTTTTCAGCATTTTGAAAAACCAGGTCCAGCCAGCATCTTTCTCACTATCAATTACACCAAACGCAATGGGGGTAATGGTGATGATTAGGATCCTGAGTTGTTGCAAAAACCAACATACCACCATATACAGTCTTAAGAAAAGTTGCATCCACAACTATCACTTTTCTCATAGCCCTAAACTCTTCAATGCTAGCGCCCAAGACGATGAATAGATACTTGAATCTTTTCTTTGCATCCAATTCAACAGTTGTTACTGACCCAAGATTGACCTTCTTTAACATGTACAGGTAAGAATACAACATCTTGTAGCTTTTTTCAGAACTCCCCCGCACATCACTTACATGTTGTTTTTTTGCTCTCCAGGCCGTAGAGTAAGACACATGCAAACTGAGTCTTCCTTGAACAATATTCATGATATTTTTAGGAGTCGGAGTGTCGAATTGACCTGGATAGTCTTCATGCAAAAGAGATGTTATTATTCGTGGTGTGCCTTTCTGTTTACAACTGCTTGTGCTCGCAACAGCCCGAGAGCAAGTATGCATCTTTCTGTGTACTCTGACACTGAAAAATTCTGATTTCTGAATTCTCGCAGCTCGTAAATACCATTTGCAACCTTGTGCAGCTTGACTGCATCGTAGCATAAGTCGCTCCGTATCCGACTTAACAGTACGAATCCCAAAAAAGTTCAAATGTGCAGCTCTTTGAACCAGATCTTGCACTGCCTCCTTTGAACAAAATTCTTGACCCTTTTCAAGACCCGTACCATTTTCCCATTCTTCAACATACTGACTATCTTGTGCAGGAGGTGGCAGCTCAACATATTCATGCCTACCATCCAAACCGTCATCCACATGGTTATCCACTGGGCTATCCACAGCCTCAAAATCGTTACGTGAAACATTCTCACAACCTTCATTACCATCATTCATCGGCTCTTCATTGATATGCTCGTTTTGTTGTTCTGCTATTTCTCCAACTCTGACAATAGTAAGGATTCCAGCATTATCTGCTTCATCTAACTCTGCCATTTGAAGATGGCTCCCCATAATTCTTACCAAATGAACTTCCTCGCCCGCTCTTGAAATTTGATCAACCCTCTGATTTTTTTCCAAATCATCATTCGATAACTCCACATGCAAAACATGTTGAAGTCCCTTTTCATCCAATGTCGTCAGATAAACAAAAACGTTCTCGTCATCTACAATATATGACTCTCTCGCAGCATTAGATACACTATAACTCAATTTCAGCTTCCTCGGGGTTTCATCTAACGCAATCTTCCTGCATATCTTCTCTACTAACATCGAATAAGTTATCTTTTCCATAGATGCGGTCTTAAACGATATAGCGTATACGGAATTTATTGAAACCCATTCATGCTCTTCTGTATAGTACCCTCCATAGTCAAAATGGACGTTTGTGTGCCTCTTCCTCATCGCCTCCTGGAAATAGGATAAAAAACACAAATTACGAATTACACAATTTGTCAAAGTTATACCATTTGTACCAGTTGTCCTAATATCTCTCAGTTATACCATTTGAACCAGTTGTCCTACTATCTCTCAGTTATACCATTTGAACCAGTTGTTCTATTATCTCTCAGTTATACCATTTGTTCAAGTTGTCCTACTATCTCTCAGTTATACCTTTTGAACCAGTTGTCCTACTATCTCTCAATTATACCATTTGTTTCAGTTGTCCTACTATCTCTCAATTATACCATTTGTTCCAGTTGTCATATGTCTGCAGATTTCCACGATTTGGGATCGATTATAAATCGGGGTTTCCTCTAAATTTACCACAAATTCAACACAATTCAACAGCTAAATTGGATAAATAACCTATGGAAATAGCTATTCTTCCCATTAAACATGATTACAAACCAAATGTGCTACCAAAAAAACCAAATTTAATTTCAAATCCCTAAATCTAACAAATCCTCAAATCCCTATCAATGAACTCACCAAACCCGATGGAGAAAGGAGAAGAAACCGACGACAACAAGAAGGGAGAACTCGCCGGAGGGGACGACGGATGTGGTTGGAGGAGCTCGGTTTGAGCAACAATGGCGAGGAGGAGGAGGAGCTCACGTAAAGAAGAAGGAGGTAAGCTCTTTTTTTTTTCTTTTCTAATTGTTTTTATTTATTTTTTGTTTTAAAAAAAAAAATAAACAAATATTATTAAAGACATAATCGATATTGTACATATTGGGTTTGGGTGACATTTTACGTATCGGGTGGCAGACCGAATTTTTTCTTTAGAAAAGTGAGAAGTTCCTTCTCGGCGAATCCAGCAATGGTATCCATCATTCAAAAATTAGAGATCCGCAGAAACAAGTTTACACGAAGAAAGAAATAAACTTTATCAACGCTTAAGATCGCAGAGAAGACAAAGACAAACCATTGACGAACACACTCGATTTCACAAGTCAATGAGAGAGATGAAGCTTCGACGGTCGTTTCACGAGCTACCGGTAAATTTCCTGGAAAGGCATTAACAGATTATTTTTGTAAATTAAAAAGATACTATTAAACAGTGTCCGTATAATGGGCCCGTATTAGTATGGGCCTCAAAAAACAAATCAATATCATTTTTTTTTTCTTACTTATAAAGGTTTCAAAGTTAAAAATGTGTAATGATCAACAAATTTTTTTATAAGTTAGGTTTTAATTTAACCGGAACAATAAAATATGTACGGTGAATTCATCAAACAATAGCCTAAACTAAATAAATCGTGAAGCTAAAAACTCTTAAGTAAAATACAAATATTCTATTGGCATATGAATTTTACAAATGATTATGGCCTACGTTCTAGGTTTAGGAAACCATTGCTAACCTCAATAGTGAATCTCAAAATTATGTAGATAACATTTTCAATTTATCCGTAGAATTAAGTAAAAGTTAATTTTTTGTTGTTGTTGTTGGTTTTATAAAAGTTGAAATTTCAATCACTTGAGATATGATAAGATAGATTAATGTGACGTCGGATTCATAAAATTTGAATTATTTTTTAGTTTTTTTTTTATGAAACAAAGATTCCATGAACAACACAAACATTCATACATAAAACAATATGATAATAAACATCGACCAAAAACAACAAATACACTAATAATGTTAAGTACGTTCAATTTTTCATCCTCATAGTGGCGGTGGTCTGTTGCTAGCCGTTGGATCTCCCGTTAAGTTTAACTCTCTCGTAATCAGAATAGAGCTTGAAATAACTGATGCTCGAATGATATGAAGGAGAAAAATTTGGAACACTTATTTGTAAATTCTGAATTTTTCCGTTATTCATATTATATAAGCATATTCGATTCACGTCAGCCAACGTTATGACGTCGTTGCTTAAGAACCCCACGGGTTCGAGCCCTATACTTTTAATCTCTTTCACATTCACCCATGAATTCCCAAAACTGCAATCCATAATCCATATTTCATGATAATCCACGCCTTCCTTCGATCTCGAATTAATAACTCCCAACTTTCCTTCGTATCTTGCCAATTTTAGAGATCTGTCGTTCGCTAAATTCTCAGGAACCGGGAAAAATGACCAGGTTTCAGTTTTCAAACAAAACCGAAACACATTGTTGTTGGTCGTTAACCAATGCAAGACCCCGTAAGAAGCAACTGGTTTAGAGATCTCTGATATCAATAAATCTTCTTCCGGTAGCTCCAATTATTTAATCTCTTCCACACAAACGAATCTGTATGAGAAATATTTTCATATTATTTATTTCCTAAATAGAAATAAGAAAAACCTAACTAATATATAATTAAACGGTACATGTGAAGTGAATAGTGACGATCCAATGAACCCAAAACCGATTTTCATTTTCCACAAATACGGTAATGAATATTTCATCCCATTTGTTTCTGTTTTAGAATCATGGTAATTTGTAATATGCAAATGAAATACGGTAATGAATTTTTAAACTTGGAATGTTTCATTCACATTTTTTTTTGATATTCGATGGAATTCTTAAAAGATTTAAAACTGAAAAGGCAAATTGGCGGGATTGTTTTTTTTTCGTTGTTACATTTTAAAGAAATATATATTACCAAAGGAAATAGTATTTATCAAAACGAAAAAGAAATAGGGTTGAAAAATCGTATATATTGACCTATTTGTTTTCATAAGAATGCACAAAACAAACAAACCAACATTCATCTTTCACAATTTATCAATTTGATTATACGTTCTCACTAATATGGAAAACATGTATAGCTTTCCAATTGGTAATCTGTGAATCTGTGATATGCGTTAAAAAAAAACTGATATGCAAATGAAATACGTAATGAATATTTACAGTTCTCAATGTTTAATTTTTGAAATTCCATCAAAAACTATTTTAAAAAAAATAAAAGGAAGATTGCCTATTTAAACCTCATAATGATTAATTATTGGGACCTTAATTATTTATATGTGTCAAAACTCTTAAAATATCTAAAAATAAAAGGGGAATTGGTGATTTTTTCATTATTGTTGTTAGGGTTGGGCAATATATCTGAAATCCGTGATCCGATTTGATATTTAATCTGATCTTGTCCGAAAACTAAAAAATTCAAAGTTCTCGAATTTAGATCTGGATAATTAGATTTAAAAATCATGATACCCGAATCCCATCTGGATCCACTTTCATATCTTAAAATATATTTAAAATATTCATATAATAAATAGAAGAATACTTTAAAATATCACCAAAACTAAAATTTATTTATAAAAACTAGAGTGATGTTTTGAATATCCATTACAAATATATTCTAAAATGTTTATAAAATCAATTTGATTTTTTTATTTGATATTTTATTTTATTTAAAAGGTTAGTTTATTTTATCATTTTTAATAATTTTATAACTAGCTACTTTTGACGGATTCGATCGGATTTGAATATATGCTGGTACTAGCGGATCCGGATCCGGATCGGGGTAATAATCTTTAGGATCCGATGGATCCGAATCCAGATGTGAGTATCCTAAATTTTCAAGATATATGATATGTACCCAACCGTAGTTGTTTTTTTTTTTGTCATATTGTTTTACGTTCAAGTCGAAACATTAATTTTATCTTAGCCAGATTGTCTAAAGTAGTATATTCTAAAATCCCATTGTCGAATCTGATACCATAGTTATTTTTTTAATCGAGAAAATTCCAAACCAAAACCCAGATAAAACCATAAAAATTTGGATTTTCTTGCCACTAAAGTCGTTTACACTCGTAGGGCTGGACACGGGTCGGGTACTCTTGAATTTCAGAGTACCCTTTACTCGACCCGACCCTTACGGATAAAAAATAAATTACATTTACCCTACTCGTAAATAACGGGTACCCGAAAAACGGATACCCTAGAAAAAATAGTTGATCCGCTTAAAACCCGACCATTTACCCTTATCCGCATATTTATAGATTGTTGCCCTTATCCGCATAATAATTTCGTATTGGCGAGATTGGGTTTATGTTTTAACGTTCACTAAAAAATATAATTAGATATTTTGTTGTTAATTCAGCATAATAATTAGGTTTATAGTATTATCAATTATATATATATAATGTTATTGGTAATGTTATAAAATACAATTAAAGTGGATATTTACGGGTCGCGTATTGGGTCTGGTAACGGGTCGGGTAATGAGACGGGTATGAAAAATAAAATTGATACCCGATACCCGATCCTTACCCACTGGTAATAGAATTAGAATACCTTTACCTGACCCTTAGGTCACGAATACCTTTTTTTAAGACGGGTACGAGTCAGGTAACGAGTCGAAGACGGGTAACAGGTATTAGTGCCAGCCCTACTTTATAGGTGGCCAACGATGATTGAAAATCACAGTGGAAAGGCTCGAACTTTGTCGCATAAAGGCATACATAGTGAACATTTCAACCGGTGGACTACCACCACTTAGTTTCATAGTATATTTTAAGGCAAATATCTCTTGAAATTAAATAAATATAATTTTAGGGATTATTAGATCTATAAAATCATAAAATGTCATGGATCCAACAATAAATTTATAGAGGTTTTACTACATAATGAAGAAAATATCAATAAGCCGGAAATCATCAACACAAATAATTTTGTATGACTTACGTTGCAAGCTTCAATCTTTACACTTTCCCCTGGTTGAAAGCAAATGAGATTCAGACTGAAGATGACTATTTACGCAAGCTCCTCTGCAACAAAACAATATAAAAATGAAATTTTAGTGGTTCATTGGACTTGAAAAAAATAGGTTGAAAACAAAGCTGGTTCTCTAAAACTAGAAATCGAAAAACACGATTAGTTCTCTTGACCTCTCTCATACTACCGATGCCGAACAGTGCCAATAATCTCGATGATCATATCATACGCACAACCAAAAACTCATGAATATAGAGGTTTTAGATCGAGAAAGAGATCATGTAATGGCAAAAAAATTATACATCATCGGAAAGAAAGTTTTATCAAAAAAATTATACATAAATTTTTTTGGCGGATACAAAAACAATATTGAATTCAACAGTTAAAAATCATATGTGTTTGTTCTCTTAAAGTAAAATTAGAGGCGCCGATTCATCTGTATCTATAGTCAGTAGCAGTAGCAGATCCAGAAATAATTTTTAGCGGAAGCAAGGATTATTTATATATATATATATATATNCATTGAAATTATCATGCTTGTGCATTGCATAGTGAATTCATGGTTACCTCATACATATTTGGGCTATCTTATCCACTTTGCCACTCTCTTGTTAGCTCAAATAGCCGATTCTCATCATTGGAACGGTTAACCACTCCCTTAACCCAACTGTCCTTGAAGCCAAAACTATTTGTGAGTGTTGTGAGGCCTTTTTCGAATCAACTAGGCAAAAAGTGTTGAGTTTAGAACGACAAGGAGAAGCTTCCGTGTAGAACTAGCTCGACATCAATGGGCTAGACATAGGTTAAGGCTAGATAGGATGGGAACTTGGGATAAGGAAAAGAAAAGAGAATGTGGAAATGGAGGAAAGATTTGGAGAAAAGGTAGGGGATAAGCAAATGCTTGAAATGGTTGGCAAGAAAAAGATGTTGGGATAGCTCTAAGTGATAAAGAAAAAAATAGTCTTTAGTCTTTGAAAGAAAGAAGAAAAGCCAAAAACAGCTAAGGTACTAGAAAAGAAATAAGAGAGACTAGAGAATGTAAAGAAGAGCTAAGTAAAGAAAAATGTTGAAAGCCAAGCCATTTGGTGAAGAAGGAAATTCCCTAAGTGCTTAAGAGAAGAAGAAAAGGTGAAACAATATGAGTGGTGAAGGCAAATGGGCTTGTGAAAAGGGTAGTCTAGGAAGAATCTTCATTGGGGTTTAGAGATTAGGAGTTAAGATCGATATGGGGCATTGGGTAGATGGAAGTCATTCTTGTATGCATCTATTGGGCTTTACTCTTAGCATTTTGCTATAGTTGATTCTTTTTGAGAGATCCCCTTTGCTCGGAAACCGCTACTTGTATTAAGATCACCTTTGTCTCAAAACCTTTACCCTAGCCAAATGGATTCACTTGCCTTGCTGAGGAAGAGGGTGGTCAGAAAGAGAAGAAACAAAAAGGAAAGAAAGAGAAGAAGAAGAGGAAGGCGAATGAGCCCAGTGTCACTCCGGTTGGTATTGGAGTTGAGGAAGAGGGTGGTCAGAAAGAAAAGAAAGGAAAAGGAAAGAAAGAGAAGATGAAGAGGAAGGCGAATGAGCCCAGTGTCACTCTAATACCAACCGGAGTGAAGAGAACAAGGGTAGCAACCAAATTCTTTGGTGTTTAGCATTTTGGTTGGTACTTTGGTGTTTCGTTTTTTGTACTTTGGTATTTTGGTTGTTATGAACACAATACTTGTCGTTTTTATTTATTTCAGTTTTTGGTACAACTGATTTAATTAGGTTCAACTAAGATCATCGTTGACCAATCAACTAAGTGAATTTGGTACAACTGGTTCAATTAGGTTCAACTTAATTAAGTTTTGAGGAACAACTGGGTATAGCTTGTACAATTGAGTCTTAGAAAGCAACTTTTAACAAAGAAACATAAGACTGTCTTATAAAGCAATAGAAACTGGTGTTTTCAAGTCTTAGAAAACATAAGATCCTTTGGAAAGCAACAGAAACATAAGATCCTTCGGAAAAACGAATACAAAAGGATCTTAAGTCGCATATTATCAAACATAAACATAAACTAAAGTCTCTTCCTTCTCCCCGAAAGTTTCTCCCTCAGCGTATGGATCTCGTGGTCCTTCTTGGCTAAGCTTTCCTTGATCTCATCAATTTCTTAACGCATTCGCTCAACGGCCATACGCATCTCATAGAAAGATGTAGGACCATAACAATGGCCTTTGAAAGCGCCGTCTAGTCGGAGCTCTACTCTTGAAAACTGCTCTTCGATTGCATGATCCCACCACTTAAATAGGTGCTCTCCTCCCTCTCCACGCTCTACGTCACTCGCTCGACAATGGTAGTATCTTCTTCCTTCATTCCCCGGAGTTTTATCCACCGCGACTGTTGTTTGTTGACCGCACCAACACTTTGAAGGAATACCGAAATTACCGTCCTTTCTTGCGTAGAGATCCTCGTAACTTGCTTCTGAGGAAGAACTCATTGGCACTGTAAAGGAAAAAACCCAGAAATCGCGAATTGTACCTCATACCATAGACCCAGAAATCGCAAATTCCTATTCCCACAAACCCAGAAATCGAAAATCCTAGCTCTATAGACAAACCCAGATATCGCGAAATCGAGACTTACTTTTGTCGATTGTTGAACTCCACCTTCCAAATCTAGAAATCTCAGAACTTTCCCCCTTTTCTCTCAAACCCTAGAAACCGCTCTCCTCTCTCTCTCTCTCTAAATGGAAGAAACAAAAATGGTGAGAAATGGGAAAATGAGAGTGTGTCGACAAAAGTAAAAGAAAAAGAGGAGTTTGCCAAAAAAAAAAAAAAAAGAAGAAATATTTAAAATATTAAAGTATACCTTTGGCGGCTAGATATTTTATTAAAGTTGATGTGGTTTAAGCATAGTTGTCCCCTAGATGTACAGTTGTACACCAAACATCATAGTTGTACTTTTGGCGATATTTGCGTATTTTAAGTTGGACCTTAATATAAATGATTATGTTGTAGTTGTCCACGTGAATTCCTACAGTTATGTACCATTTAGGAGGTGTTCATAAGACAATTTGCACGAAATCGTATTTTTCACATCTTTTCCATCATAAGAGGTGAATATTAACAAAGTCTTTCTTATACTATAAGGAGAACTTCATGTTAGAACAAGCATATGTATTAGGAAAATGTTTAATTCGTTTTTTATTGATTAATAATCGTTTCTTTATGTATTATAGATCATTTTACACCTTAATTTGCCATTTTAAATATTAGTTGGATTGGATATTATATTAATAATTTTGATTGTATAATTTTTTTGTTCGTAGTTGTACTAGTTGAAACCGGTTGTACAAATCCGAGAAATAATGATAGACATGTTCTTAGTTGTATCAGTTGAATCCGGTTGTACAAATCCGAGAAATACTGATACAGACATGTTCTTAGTTGTATCAGTTGAACCCGGTTGTACAAATCCAAGAAATACAACAACATACATGTTCTTATTTGTACTTAGTTAAACCCGGTTGTACAAATCCGAGAAATACTGATACATACATGTTCTTAGTTGTACTAGTTGAACCCGGTTGTACAAATCTGAGAAATACAGCAACATACATGTTCCTATTTGTACTTAGTTAAACCTGGTTGTACAAATCCGAGAAATACAGCAACATACATGTTCTTAGTAGTACTTAGTTAACCAACTTGGTTGTACAAATCCAAGAATTAGAAAGAAGAAGTACATCAACGAAAATATGTTTACTCATCCGGAATTTCGGGCTGCAAATACCTCTCCAAGTTAATGCCAGGGACAAACTTGTTTCTCCTCTTTCGGCTACCTTCTCCGGTAAATGGAAACCGCTTTTCTTGATTTCTTCCTGATCTCTTGGTGTATTGCGGCGGTAAGGCGAACAATTCTCTAATTTCAGCAGGAACCATCCACTTAGACTCATGCGGGATGACATAAATCGTTCTGTAATATGCCAACGCCCATGTATCAATCAAGTAATATTGGGAACAGAGATCATAGATTTGGATATTCGCGGTTCTCTCATCCTTCCTCATGAGGTTTCTCGTTGCGGCTATTGCGTGGACACACGGATACTTGTCTATATCAAAACATCTGCAAGAACAACTTTTCATTTTCAGGTCCACCAAATAACTCTTCCCATTGCGTCCCATAACGCTGTATTCAAGCTGGAAGCTGTTTAGCTCAGTCACCAATAAATGCGATGCAGTTGCACATCATGTGTGCAGCTCGTTCTCCACATAAGGCACCACTCTTTTATGGTCCGATGCAACATCAGCTTCTTTCCTATGTTTGTTAACCCATTCATAATTTTTTTCAAGAATTGCATCAATCATAGGTAATAGAGAGTACTTCCTTGCTTCTTTAAACACACTGTTCAATGACTCTGCGGAATTGCTGGTGTTTATGTTGTACTTGTCTCCTGGGAATTTGCACCTTTCCCATTTATCCAACTCTATGCTCTTATCGAGATATTCAACGACTTTAGGAAACCTACTCCTAAAATCAGCATACTCTCGGTAGAAATCACTCTTCGTATAAATATTAGCACATTCCCTGAATTTCATCGCGGCTTGATCCTTGTGTTGTATCTTCACCTTTCCTCTCACGTTTTGAGACAAATGCCAGATACAATGTCATGATGTGCGCTCGGGTACACCTCAAAGACTGCCTTGATGATGCTTGCATGTCTGTCGCTTATAAAAACTAATCCAGGAACATCTGGTATAACTGTTTTCAGCATTTTGAAAAACCAGGTCCAGCTAGCATCTTTCTCACTATCAATTACACCAAACGCAATGGGGGTAATGGTGATGATTAGGATCCTGAGCTGTTGCGAAAACCAACATATTACCATATACAGTCTTAAGAAAAGTTGCATCCACTACTATCACTTTCCTCATAGCCCTAAACCCTTTAATGCTAGCGTCCAAAGCGATGAATAGGTACTTGAACCTTTTCCCTGCATCCAATTCCACAGCTATTACTGACCCAGGATTGACCTTCTCTAACATGTAAAGATAAGAATACATCATCTTGTAGCTTTTTTCAGGACTCCTCCACACATCACTTACATGTTGTTTTTTCCTCTCCGGGCCGTAGAGTAAGACACATGCAAACTGAGTCTTCCTTGAACAATACTCATGATATTTTTAGGAGTCGGGGTATCGAATAGACCATGATAGTCTTCATGCAAAAGAGATTCTACCATTTGTGGTGTGCCTTTGTGTTTAAAACTACTTGTGCTCGCAAGAGCCCGAGAGCAAGTATGCATCTTTCTGTGTACTCTGACACTGAAAAATTCTGATTTCTGAATTCTCGCAGCTCGTAAATACCATTTGCAACCTTGTGCAGCTTGACTGCATCGTAGCATAAGTTGCTCCGTATCCGACTTAACAGTACGAATCCCAAAACAGTTCAAATGTGCAGCTCTTTGAACCAGATCTTGCACTGCCTCCTTTGAACAAAAGTCTTGACCCTTTTCAAGACCCGTACCATCTTCCCATTCTTCAATATACTGACTATCTTGTACAGGAGGTGGCAGCTCAACATATTCATGCCCACCATCCAAACCGTCATCCACTGGGCTATCCACAGCCTCAAAATCGTTACGTGAAACATTCTCACAACCTTCATTACCATCATTCATCGGCTCTTCATTGATATGCTCGTTCTGTTGTTCTGCTATTTCCCCAGCTTTGACAATAGTAAGGATTCCAGCATTATCTGCATCATCAACTCTACCATTTGAAGCTGCCTCCCAATAATTCTTACCAAATGAACTTCCTCGCCCCGCTCTTGAAATTTGATCGACCCTCTGATTTTTTTCCAAATCATCATTCGATAACTCCACATGCAAAACATGTCGAAGTCCCTTTTCTCCGATGTCGTCAGATAAACAAATACGTCCTCGTCATCTACAATATATGACTCTCTCGCAGCATTAGATACATTATAACTCAATTTCAGCATCCTCGGGGTTTCATCTAACGCAATCTTCCTGCATATCTTCTCTACTAACATCGAATAAGTTATCTCTTCCATAGATGCGGTCTTAAACGATATAGCGTATACGGAATTTATTGAAACCCATTCATGCTCTTCTATATAGTACCGTCCATAGTCAAAATAGACGTTTGTGTTCCTCTTCCTCATCGCCTCCTGTAAATAGGATAAAAAACATAAATTACAAATTACACAATTTGTCAAAGTTATACCATTTGTACCAGTTGTCCTAATATCTCTCAGTTATACCATTTGAACCAGTTGTCCTACTATCTCTCAGTTATACCATTTGAACCAGTTGTCCTACTATCTCTCAGTTATACCATTTGTTCCAGTTGTCCTATGTCTGCAGATTTCCAGATTTGGGATCGATTATAAATCGGGGTTTCCTCTAAATTTACCACAGATTCAAAACCATTCAATAGCTAAATTCGATAAATAACCTATGGAAATAGCTATTCTTCCCATTAAACATGATTACAAACCAAATGTGTTACCAAAACAACCAAATTTAATTTCAAATCCCTAAATCTAACAAATCCCAAAATCCCCTATCAATGAACTCACCAAACCCGATGGAGAAAGGAGATGAAACCGACGACAACAAGAAGGGAGAACTCGCCGGAGGGGACGGCGGACGTGGTTGGAGGAGCTCGGTTTGAGCAACAATGGCGAGGAGGAGGAGCGCGGAACTCACGGGAAGAAGAAGGTAAGCTTTTTTTTTTCCCTTTTCTAATTGTTTTTTTTTTATTTTTCGTTTTAAAAAATAAAAATAAACAAATATGATTAGGGGCATAATCGACATTCTACATCATCGGTGGCATGCAGATCAGTACGTGGCATGGCATATTATTTTCTAATCAAAAGTGGCATATGAGACCTACGCTCAGAGCAAACAGGGAATTTTCTGAAAACCTAGTGTTAGTCGACCAAATTTTGTTTGAGACGAAGATATCATTTTTTCCCCTAAAATTAACTTGGTCCAATTTATTTTACTTGGACGGGTATAAAATTTTCTTTATTCCCGGTTAACCTACGATAACGTTTTACAATTTATATGTGTTATTATAGAATAATTGGAGAACCAAAAATTAAACGCGAACACATTATTTTTGCCGCTTAACATATCATAGCATTTACTAGTTCAGAAACGCTATGAATAAGTCATGCATAAGTCAACAATAGCAGAAGCAGATAAACCGCTATCCTGAATTGCTATTAATACTCGTTTTTCCTGTAGTGAGGGAATATGGTATTCCTCAAACTAAAACCATATCGTCAGTCTTCCTTGGCTAGAAGACTCAATGAGAAGCTGGCGGCAAATTTCTATGGGCCGTATGAGATCGAGGCGAAGGTTGAGGAAGTTGCTTACCGCCTCAAGCTACCTCCGGAGACCCGCATTAACTCCACCTTTCATGTCTCCCAATTCAAGAAGGCAGTGGGTGAGTCGCTGATTCCTACTCCCATTCCGCCACAACTCACTACTGAAGGCATGCTTGTGGCTGAACCAGAAGAGGTTTTGGGGTCTCGGCTGAACCATAATTCAGGGCAGGAGGAAGTTCTGGTCAAATGGAAGGGGCTGCCAGATTATGAGTGTTCATGGGAGTTGTTGGACCCAGATTTAGCACCCTAAATCCAGGACGAATGGGCAAGCTCGGCGAGATAAAAGAAAGGCACAAGTTAAAAAGAGCGTGCTGGAAGCAGTGAGCATGCTGAAAGCAGTGAGCATGCTGAAAGCACCAAGCAAGAAGAAAAGGAGCGAGGTCGTTGCAGGAGCGTGCATTTTACCAAGTCAAACGCGCTAACTTGAGATCCTAGAATCAAGCTCATCATTAAAGATAGAGATTATAGATTTAATTATGCATTTAATGTAAATAATTAAGATTGGACAGTTACGTTTTCAGCTGGTATAAGTTTGAAACACCAGCCATATTGTAAAGGGACCGAATTCTTGGCAAACATAAGAATAAACAACTTTTTCCTCAAATTCTTTTAAGTTATTTTTCAAGAATATACAATTTGCAAGCCGAGAATTGAGGTTGTGAGATTCTGCTCTCACAATTTGGCGCCGTTTGTGGGGAGGAACAAAACAATTTCCTTCTTATAACCTGCGAAACCGATCATTCGAAAGAGGATAATGTCAGACACAACAAGCGCAACAGTCATTGCTTCATCCGGAGTTATGAATACCTCCATTCCACCATCCCAGCCTGATATCACCGCTCCGACGGACGGAACAACAAACGTTCCCATAACCGCCTCGAAAGCGAATGTCACGGCTGGGACCAACAAAACTGTTGATCCTTCGGGAGCTGCAGTCTTAAACCAGCAGGCTCCGGATCAAATAGCTGAGATCCGGAACTTGATATATGTTCTCCGACCTGGAACACAAGCCCCGTTTGCGCCAGGACAAGGAGGGTTAATGTTTTCACCTCCACTAGTAACGAGGCTAAACTTTTCCGGTATCGATGCCTCGACCAGCAGAGTGGTCGGCTCAGCCACCACCTCGCGGTTCAGCTCGGTAATATCGGACCCTATATTTACTCCTTCTACGATCCAGATCGCGGAAGAAGAGATTCCTTCAATTGCGACCTTTCCGGGAGTAGGTCAGACCTCAGACCGATTTGCCAGTCATGATCGTTCTGGGAGCGCCAATGAAGTTGAAGATCGGGACAATCCCGAAGGGTTCCTGCTCCGGTCTCAGAGTATTAACGAGAACGGTTTAGGATCCGGCGCCTTGCCTGGATTCGAGTCAATTAAGAAATACTATGAAGACACCAATGCCAAGCTTCAGCGGATGAGATCGCAGGTCCATGCCGCTCTAAGCCCGACACCTGAAATAGATCGGGTGATTGATGAAGTCAATCAGACCCCATTCACCTCGCGGATTGCGAGCCTCCAGCTCGGAGATGTCGGGAACATCCGATTTCCCCGATATAATGGAGAAACCGACCCCAAGGCATTTATATATGAGGAGTTTCAATTTCGCTTTCTCGAGGGTGCGGCTTCTCGAGAGCGACCTTGAGGCAGCGCGCTGCCGTCTCTTTGCTGAAAAACTTGGCGGACTCGGCTCTGGAATGGTTTACCTCCTTGGAGCCAAACTCGATTGATAATTTTACCCAGCTTCAAGGATCGTTTTTGAAGCAATACTTGGTTTTTATCCAAATCGAGGCCTCAGAGGCTGACTTATGGGTACTTACTCAAAAGCCAGGTGACTTGTTGCGGAAGTATATTGACAGCTTTAAGGCCGTTAAGGCCAAGATTGCCAATTTACATAACCCAACAGCCCTGAAAGCCCTTCAAAATGGATTGTTAAAATCCTCAAAATTCTTCGAGGAGCTCACAGTCCGGGAGCCAGTGTCACTGGATGATGCACTGCACCGCGCCTCGCGCCGGATCATTCTCGGGGAGGCAGTGACACATACCTAAAAGGAACTCATGGAATGCCATGAATTTGAAGAAATACTACCATTAAAATGAAAGATACTTGTAAAATGGAACTACGAAAGGCTTGATCCCTCCTCAGGGTACGTAGGAAACCTCACAAGGGTGCAACTATTAAAATTAAAAAAAATCTTCTCTTAAGCCTGCTAAAAGCAGTCTGAAGTTTCTCAACTTCTATCTACAAGCTAAAAGCTTTACTCCATAAATGAACAGCCTTACGAGCTAGAACATGCTACCAGCTAGCATGACTCGACTTTGCATCTAAGTTGCAAGGTCACAACCTTTCTAGTCTCTAAATGACAAAAACTTTTACGTCTAAACTGTTTAGGTTGCATGCCTGCCTCTAAACGGCTTCGACATTGTGTCTTAAAATCGCCTGGTCAGCTCCCTAGGTCTCTAAACGACCTGGGAGCAGGGTCTCTAAACGGCCCGGGTCCTTGGCTGAAAAACTGCCTTTGACCCATTGAAAAGTGTCAGCCTCTAAATGGCAAAAGTCTTGATCCCTCCTCAGGGTACGTAGGCAACCTCACAAGGGTGCAGCTGTTAAATAAAAAAAATCATCAGAAATTAAGCCTGCTAAAAGCAGCCCGAAGTTCTTCAACTTCCATCTCCAAGCTAAAAGCTTAATTACTTAATGAACAGCCTTACGAGCTAGAGCATGCTACCAGCTAGCATGACTCGACTTTGCATCTAAATTGCAAGGTCACAACCTTTTTAGTCTCTAAATGACAACAACCTCTACGTCTAAACTGTTTAGGTTGCATGCCTGCCTCTAAACGGCTTCGACCTTGTGTCTTAAAATCGCCTGGTCAACTCCCTAGGTCTCTAAACGACCTGGGAGCATGGTCTCTAAACGGCCCGGATCTTTGGCTGAAAGACTGCTTTTGATCCATTGAAAAGTGTCAGTCTCTAAATGGCGAAAATGATAAATAAAAACGAAATATTTTTAAAGATCGAAGTAAATAAAATTAAGCCTCCTCGCAGGAGCATAAGTTCAACCAAAAGGCCCACTAGGGCATAACAAGTTCAACAACAAAATCGAACAGGATTTAAAGATCAATTAGATCCCGAGATTGCAGGACCGCATCCTCAGTGACACGTCACCAAGGATGCTGGGGGGCTTGATGTGTTGCGTTTTTGACGTTTTCCAATTCGTGTTTTTTGTACATAATCGAGTCTTTTTCGATTGTTTTAGTCTTTTAGGAGTCATTTCAGGTGAAAAGGCATTTCGGGACGGAGTCCGGAGGCCTAGAACGGAAAAACAGCGAAACCGAGCAAAAAAAGATGGGATCGATCGATCCAGCTCAAGGGATCGATCGATCCAGGAAATCGGACATTCGGTGGATCGATCGCCGTTTGACGCGGATCGATCGATCCGAAGAAAAAGATGGGATCGATCGATCCAGCTCAAGGGATCGATCGATCCAGGAAATCGGACATTCGGTGGATCGATCGATCCGAAGAAAAAGATGGGATCGATCGATCCACACACTTGGATCGATCGATCCAGCCTCTGTCAATAGTGTAAAAACGTGTTTTGAACTATTTCACTTAATTTTCTCTCTCTCTTTGACGAAAAACTCTGAAAAATAAGGGGTCTAACCCCAGTTGTAACATACACTCTGTATTGGAGACTCTTCTCTTTGATCTTGGTGATTTGTAAGCTTGGAAAGCAACCCTTGGATCCTACAATTTGGAGAAGTTTCCTTAATCTTTTCTCTTCTATTTCTGTTTTGATTGATCATGTGTTCTTCATCATTTCTCTGTATTTGTTCTGAAATTATGAGTGAGTAGTTTCTTAGTTAAGCCAATGGGTGTTAAGGGATTTCATGATTTAACGGTTTAGGATAGATTAAACGGGGATTTATTCGGTGGATTCTTCGTCTAGGGTGTTCTTATTGCTTGAATTAAACTGATCACTTGGTTCTCGATCTTAGGTTATCTAGCGCACGGGAGTGTTTGTCTAGATGCCGGAATTATCCTAGATGAGCAAAACGTCCTTATCCAACGGGAGTTGATGTTAAGGCGTTCTTGTGAACCTATCAAATCGCACTAGAAAAGCATGCTTAGAACATTTGAATTCAACGGGAGTTAGTCTTCATAGTTTTAAAGCATAGGGATTAATACTCCGGGAGGAGGTTAATCTATTATTAGGTTTGAGTTCTAGACGTTTCTTAATGCTAATCCCCTGTTTAAGATGCATTAACCGTTATTCGTGATTTCCCGCAACGTCACCCGAGGCTTAATGTTTTCTCTATTTAAATTTTCACCGTTTTAGTTATCGTTCTTAGTTTCGAAACCGTAAAACAAAAAAAAAACATGTCATTCGAGGTACGAAGGAAAGGAGCGAGGTCGTTGGGAGCAGGAGCGTGCATTTTTTACCAAGTCAAACGCGCTAACTTGAGATCGTAGAATCACGCTCAGCATTAAAGATAGAGATTATAGATTTAATTCTGCATTTAATGTAAATAATTAAGACTAGGCAGTTACGTTTTCAGCTGGTATAAGTTTGAAACACCAACCATATTGTAAAGGGACCGAATTCTTGGCAAACATAAGAATAAACAACTTTTTCCTCAAATTCTTTTAAGTTATTTTTCAAGAATATACAATTTGCAAGCCGAGAATTGAGGTTGTGAGATTATGCTCTCACATGAGTGGAAGAATGTGATCAAGGAGTAGTTTCCGAGCTTCAACCTTGAGGACAAGGTCGAATTCAAAGGGGGAAGTAATGTTATGTACGAAGCCCAACACCCTCCAATTCTATTTCAATACAACAAGAAAAAGAGTAAGAAGGCCCAAGCAGCTACTTGAGAGTCTTCTAGAAGCTACTCACTTGTGTTTTCATAGTTTTCTTTAGTATTTTGGTCTTAATTAGAGTCTAGCTAGTTTACATTAGGTCCAAGTGAGTCTTGCATCATTTGGAGTGTTTTCTAGGTACTTGGAGACGTTTTGGAGATGATGAGAGTGATGGAGCAAAGGAAAATGCAGAGTTCACCCGAGGTGTCGGAAATATTTGGCCGGACGAAGGGTTTCCAATCGGATTTAGCTTCTATGGTCTTTATGAAGAGGATGGACAAATGAGTTAGCTGTCGTCTGGAGGTGGTTTCAAGTCGTTTGGATAAGTTTTTCAAGAGATATGGCGATTTTACCAACTACGTGTCTGTCTGGCGCGAGATCTCGAACAACACCGACCCACCTTTGGTCGGTGTCACTTGGTCGGTATCAAGACAGAGATGAGCACCAACCCATGACACCGACCAACAGCCACTCGGTGTCCAGCTTCAAGACATCAACACCAACCCACCTTTGGTAGGTTCATTTGGTCGGCATCAAGACAGAAGGGAACACTGACCCAAGCACACCGACCAATCTTCACTCCATGCTCAACCTCAACCTATGCAACACCGACCCACCTTTGGTCGGTGTTGAGACAGAAACAAGCACCGACCACCAGCTCTCTTCACACCGACCAAGGCTCACCCGGTGTTCAACCTCAACCTATGCAACACTAACCCAGCTTTGGTCGGTGTTATCGATCGGTGTGATGACATCAGCAACACTGACCAACCACTGGTCGGTGTAGAGCTCTCTAAATCCAGGTCGTGAGTCTCCCCTATATAAACGCCCTAGACCTAATTTGTAGAGCAATTTTTCTTCCCTTTTGAAAAACCTTTCATTTTTGAGTTTGTGGAGATTTGTAAAAGATGGTTTGAAGTTTAATGCAATATCTCATCTTGTTTTCTTAATCTATCTTCTATTTAATATCTAATTATCTCTTTCTTAATCTCTAATCATGATTAACAATACATCTTTCATGAGATTTGGTGTGTTCTTCATGATTAGTGAGTAGTTTTTTTTTAGGTTCATGGGTGAGATAGATTAGGGTGATTCTATGGTTTAATCTTGATGTCTAGGTTATAGATCCTTGCTTTCCTTCTCTATTTAGTGTTCTTAATGTCAAATTTGACTTGGGAAAGTCGATTTGGACCAAAGAGAATTTCACACCCGTAAGGTGTTTGCATTGATGAAATTTTCCAATGAGCTAAATAGATGATTTGCTTGTTTAACCTATGGGAATAGATGTTTAAAGAGCATTTTGGTTATTTGATCCCGTTCTATAATTCTTGGTAATTATCTTTTCACAAATGAGAATTTTGTTCTTGATTAGGTAATTAGCAAAGTGATTAGTGCCATGAGAGTGGATTAGTCATAATTAGTGATCTAGACCTAAGGATTAGCAAGTTTTGGAATGTTTAGACATCATAATTACCTATAAGAGTCTCCCAAAGTCAATAACCTCACCCAAAGACCCATCTTTATCATTGTCTTAATCTTGTTTATTGCTTGCTTAAGTTTCTAGTTCTTTGTTTACTTATTTAATCGTTGTTTGTTTTCTTTTTCCATCTAGGTTGTTAGATAAAACACAAATCTCTTTGGTTTGCTTAACTTAAGTGATTTCTTGCATTCTTAGTGTGTTGTTCTTGTGCCTCCCTTGGATTGATCCCTAAATAATATAATGGAGTGTTTGGGTAACTGATTTGGATACACACAATTATCATACATCAATTTGGCGCTGTTGCCGGGGAGGCAATAGCAATAACCATTAGGATTTAGATTTTGCTTGAGATTAAGCTTTTGTTTAAACTATGTTAATTCATATCACTAAGAGCATGCATCTCGTTGAGATGATGAATTTTCACTTGTTCATTGTTACTAACTTGTCTTCTTTGATTCTCTTGAGATTTCAAAGGTACCAAGTCCAAAAGAAGAGAAATGGAAAGAGAAGATCACTTGAGGTGTTGGAGATGGACGACCAAAGAAGCATTCCTCAAGCTCCAAAACCTCAAGAAATGCCACAACCTCAAGAATTGGCATGCATCAAGTCCGACCCAAGCTCCAAAGAACAAGCCAACAATTGGAAGCTTTGATACTCTTTGTTGTCGTGGATTGAGGTATGGAATCCACCCTCCTCCAATTGAAGCCAAGGCCTATAAGATCAAGGCAAGCTTGGTTAGGTTGATTCAAGAGTCTAGGTTCTTGGGATCGAAAGTGGAGAACCATTATGATCATTTGGACTCCTTTGAGAGGTTGTGTGACACATTTAGGATTGGAGGATTGCCCCAAGATAGTATCAAGCTCATCTTGTTTCCATTTTCTCTTGGAGAAAAAGTAAGCCAATGGGAGAGAGCATTACCATCTCACTTGGTCAATTCTTGGGATGATTGCAAGAGGATATTCCTTATAAAGTTCTATCCCACACAAAGAACGGTCCAAACTAGGAAGGACATCTTGAAATTCAACAAGGCATCCATGACACCTTTCATGAGGCGTGGGGAAGACTAAAAGGATACACTCGAGATTGTCCCCATCATGGGTTCAAGAAAGAAGTCATTCTTAGCATCTTCTATTGAGGAGTTGATAGAGCATAAATGGACCTTGAATGTGGCTAGTGAAGGGCGTTTTACAAACCTCACCGTGGAACAAGGAGAGTTACTTGAGGAGAACTTGGCCCAAAGCGAAGAGAACTATGGAGAGGACTATGATAGGTCTCCATTAAGAGGTGGAAAGCATGAAGACCAATGTGAGTTTGAAAGGAGCCAATAGGAAGTTCACTTGGTGGGAGGACAAGGCGTTTACAACAAGGGCTTCAATCCCAATTTCCAAAACTCTCAAGACCAAGCCTATCATTGAAGACCCCAAGTTCAAGGACCCTACTTTCAACAACAAGGGTTTGTGTCACAAGGTCAAGGGAGTGCACCGCCACAACAAGACCTTGAAATGAAGGGCATGCTGATAAACGCATATTTTACACGTTTTAGAGTATTTATTTCTATTAGTTTTATTTTGTTTTTGAGTTTTTTTAGTGTGTTCTAGTGCATTTTATGTCTCATAATAATTCATTTGTATTTTAGAAATCTTAGAGAGTCTTTGTGGTATTTTGTAATATTTTGTGTCATTTTATGTACGTGGAAGTACCTGGATCAAAGGTGACGTTTGAAGCTTGAATGAGGATCAAAGAAGAAGACAAATAAGCAAAAAGAAGAGAGGATCGACCCCAGGATCGTTGTGCACACTCAATCCAACAATCGATCCAGATTAAGAGTCAAGAACAATGTGTCTAAAGATCATATTGGATGAAGGCATTTCCCTTCAATTTAGCTCGGGAGCACTTCACAGAAGTTGTACGAAATTGATCTAGCTGTCCAATGAAGGTGGTTTCATATCATTCGTATCAGCACTTCAAGAGATGCGTTTAAATTACTGAAGCCATGTCAAAACCTAAAAATGCAGAAGCAGCCAATGTGTCTTACAGATCGAGTCAGACAAACACCTTCCCGGAAGATTTAGCTTTGAACCTCTCAATTCAAGTCCTAGACAATTGAGTTAGCTTCACGTGAGCGTTGGATTCGTGTCAATCAGAGCCGTGGTTCAAGAGTAATGGCCAATATAGTGAAGACATGTGAAAGCTGCCGACCTCCTTACACAAAAAGCCAAAAACTTTCCACCTATTTATGCTAAGGTGTCTTGTGCCATGATGGGGTGTGGTTTACAACAACAAAAGAAGACTTAACCTTCCACCTCTTTAGCTTAGGTGTTAGCTTAGGTGTTGTAATATTATTGATAGTTGTCTCACCTTCTTCCCCTATAAATACTACTCTTGTTGTATGATTTCAGTGCTTTCACCTAGTAAATTAATACTAAAGTTTACACTACCGCAATCATAATGGTTGTCAATGCAGTACTTTAAGATCGAATCCACAGAGACCAAGGTTACACTACAATTCTCACAATTATGAAACTAAGCTAAGAAAAGAATATGGTTGGTTTTGGAAAAGTAACGAAAGCAATTAAAACGATGTAAATTCAATAAGAGAAAAGCGTTAGGTCAAGGGTTCATTCGCAGGAATCCAGAGATCATGAATCAGACAGCTATTCAGGGAATGATTAAACGCAAGTTTCAAACTTAAACATAAATATCTAACCAATCCACTTCTGTGGCATTGATTACTAAATCTAGCAACCTAAAATCCTAACTTCCGTTGGCATAAAATTCTAGATCAGCATTAACGAGCAGGTTCAATATGTTCACGAATCGCCTTAGCATCAACTTCCATAGGCTAAGGACAATTCGCTCGCTTATGTTCTTTCTAGCAACCTACGACACTTCCGTGGTATAGATTCAGCCCTAGTTCAGAGACTAAGCGGTCAACTCAAGCCTAAGCAATAAACATAACAGTAAGCGAAAACCACAAAAGATAAATCTCTATTTATGTCTAATTCAATGATTCATGGATCCCCCTGAAACCCTAAACCTAACTAATGAACTACTCAGACATGGAAACAGAAAACAAGTAAAGAGATGAAGAAGACATAGTATAGATTAAGAGAGAAAATGGTTTAGAATTCTTCTCAATGGATACAAAGATTCTTCTCCAAAGCTTACAATGATCTCCAGCAAAAAGTCTCAATAGAATAAAGCGATAAAAGTTGTCTGTAAAGCTCTCTGCCGTCAAAGAGGCTAAAAATAGAGTATATATAGGTCCTAGGTCGAATTAGGTCAAAATAGGCAGTTTCTAGGGCAAAACAGGAAAATCAAAAGTTTCCTAGCTTTTTCTTCTCGTCGGCTTGCATCGACCGATGCACTCCTTGCATCGGTCGATGGTCATTTCTCTGGACACGTTGCATCGATCGATTGCTGATTCTCTGGGTGTGTTGCATCGATCGATGCACTCCTTGCATCGATCGATGCTGGATCTCCTGTTGGGATTGTATCGACTGGCTCCATCGACCGGCTCCACTCTGCATCGGTCGATTGGAAATCTTCTGATGGTGTTGCATCGGTCGATGCACTCCTTGCAAACTTATTCTTTTCTCATTTTTGGTACTGTGGTGTTGTTGCATCGGTCGATATCGTGATAAGACAACAACACAACCTTTGGTACTTTTTCCCTCCCCAAACTTATTCTTTTCTCATTTTTTCTTTTATTTGGGTATATATTTTAAGGTTTACGAGACGCGAGTATGATGGTGTTGCCACCGAATCTCCGGTTCATCCCCTTTTTAAATCAAAGATGTAGGCGAATAATGGGATCGCGGGAAATTTTACTAGCCCTCGCTTCCAACTTTGTGTGATCATCTCTCTCGAAGTAAAATAATGGGATCGATAGAAATTTTCCTAGCCCTTTACTCGAAAGAAAATCATCTCATCTTTTCTGCTTTTTATTTTAAATAAGGGAGAGGAGTACCATATTTTCACACATGTCGTCTTGTCAGATGCGACTAAGGAGTCAAGCTCTGAAAACACCAATCACGATAATGAGGTAAAAGGACGAGCGCAGAAATTAGCTCAAGCTTTTTGAATTTTTCTGGAAACATGGATGCCTCTGATTAACCAGTCAGCATTTACATTTTTCATTAGTCTGATCTAAAACTAGCCATGCAACAATGGTCACTTAGATGCAAGTCATATAAAAATTCAAAGGTTGTGATCATAATCTCTAACAAGTTTTGACTCAATAAAATAGAATGACTCAGAGTAAACATCAAAATGACTCAAGAGAGAAAACAAAAGAAAGAAAAATAGCGTTAGTAACGATAGATACCCTCCCCCAGACTTAATTCACACCATCTCGGTGTGAAAATAAATTAGGATGAAGGTAAAACAGACTAAATAAAATAAAAATGAAAGGAAATAAAGAAAAATAAAAGAAAACGTACCGGTGGGTTGCCTCCCACCCAACGCTTGTTTAAAGTCGTTAGCTTGACCTGATAGCCTTTTAGGCGTGAGATGGATCACCGAGGGGAATGGTTTCTTCCTCAGCGATTTCTACGTCAGCGAGGTATGGCTTTAGGCGCTGACCGTTAATCACAAACTCATTTCCCGTAGTGCCCAGCAACACCACAGCTCCGTATCGTCTCACCTCCTTAATTGTGAATGGTCCGGACCATCTTGATCTTAGCTTCCCTGGAAAAAGTTTAAGGTGAGAGTTGTATAGCAATACCTGATCATTGGCAGCAAAGTTCTTAGGGATTATTTCTTATCGTGATAGGCCTTGGTCTTTTCTTTGTAGATCTTTGAGTTTTCATAGGCCATTTGACGTATCTCCTCCAGCTCATGTACTTGCATCGTTCTTCTTTCGGAAGCAGGTTTGATGTTGAAGTTGAGTAACTTTACAGCCCATGCTGCCTTCTACTCAAGCTCCACAGGAAGGTGGCATGATTTCCCGTAGACAAGATGGAATGGTGTCGTTCCCAAAGGTGTTTTGAACGCAGTTCTGTATGCCCAAAGATCGTCGTCTAACTTGATAGTCCAATCCTTCCTTGATGTGTTCACTGTCTTCTGTAGGATACCCTTGATTTCTCTGTTGGAAATTTTGACTTTCCCACTCGTTTGAGGGTGGTAGGGAGTGGCCACCTTGTGCTTGACTCCATGTTTCTTCAAGAGGTTCTCAAAGACCTTGTTGATGAAGTGGGACCCTCCGTCACTGATCACTACTCTAGGTACACCGAACCTTGGGAAGATTACTGATTTGAACATCTTTAAAACCACCTTGGAGTCATTTGTTGGGCTAGCCAGCGCTTCCACCTATTTAGACACATAGTCCACCGCCACTAGGATGTATTGATTCCCGTAAGAAGATGGAAAAGGACTCATAAAATCGATTCCCTATACATCGAACACCTCAACTTCCAAGATGAAATTATGTGGCATTTCATTCCTCTTGCTGATGTTCCCTTGCCTCTGGCATGAATCACAGTTGGAGATAAAAGCGTGTGCATCACGGAACATACTCGGCCACCAGAAACCGGCTTGTAGGACCTTGAATACTGTCTTGAATGTGGCAAAATGTCCAGCATAATTAAAACCATGACAGTGAAAAAGAATACCAGGAATTTCCTCCTCGGAGACGCATCTGCGGAAAACACCATCCGAACCTTGTTTGTACACGTAGGGCTCATCCCAAAAGTAGTGTCTGATGCCTCGCAAGAACTTTTTCTTCTTGTTCCCAACAAAGTCGCTTGGTTCCTTCTATGCGGCCAAGTAGTTTGCTATTTCACCAAACCAAGGCATTTCGGGGAGCTTGGAGCGGTGATCACTATGCCCAATGCTGATTGCAAAAATGTTCTCCTCGGCCAAGCTGTCATCTAGAGGGGTATCCTCATCTATACGCATCCTAGACAAGTGATCAGCAACACCATTCTCGATCCCTTTCTTATCCTTGATCTCAAGATCGAATTCTTGCAACAGAAGAATCCATCGCAAGAGCCTAGGTTTGGCATCTTTCTTCGTGAGGAGATATTTCAAGGCGGCATGGTGAGTGTGCACTATAACCTTAGACCCCACAAGATAGGACCTGAACTTCTCAAAAGCGAACACAATTGCAAGAAGCTCTTTCTCAGTTGTAGCATATTTGCATTGCGCATCATCAAGGGTCATGCTAGCGTAGTAGATAACGTGGAGCTTCTTGTCTTTTCGCTGTCCCAAAACAGCTCCCACTGCGAAATCGCTAGCGTCTGTCATTACCTCGAACGGAATCTCCTAATCCGGTGGTTGAACAATCGGAGCGCTGACAAGTGCTGCCTTGATCATGTGGAAGGCCTCCAGACAATCGTTGTCAAAATCAAACTTCAACTCCTTACATAGCAGCCGAGTCAAGGGTCTAGCGATCTTGGAAAAATCCTTGATAAACCTCCTGTAAAACCCAGCATGTCCAAGAAAGCTTCTAATCCCCTTGACAGAATTAGGCGGCTGAAGATTAGTCATTACTTCAATTTTTGCCCTATCCACTTCGATTCCCTGCTCCGAAATTCTATGACCCAAGACAATTCCATCCTTGACCATAAAATGACACTTCTCCCAGTTCAATACCAGATGTTTCTCCTCGCAGCGCTGCAATACCCTACACAAATTAGAAAGACAAACAGAAAAGGAGGATCCGTAGACCAAAAAATCGTCCATGAAAACCTCCATTATGTCCTCAATCAGGTCAGTGAAAATCGACATCATGCATCGCTGGAATGTCGCTGGGGCATTGCATAAACCGAATGGCATTCTGCGATAAGCAAAAGTGCCATAAGGACATGTGAATGTGGTCTTCTCCTGGTCGTCTGGATGAATGGGAATCTGAAAGAAACCAGAATAACCATCTAGAAAACAGTAGTATGGGTGGTTAGCCAATCTCTCAAGCATTTGATCGATAAAAGGCAGGGGAAAATGATCCTTACGAGTAGCAGCGTTTAACTTCCTATAGTCAATACACATCATATGCCCTGTAACGGTTCTAGTTGGGATCAACTCATTTTTCTCATTCTTAATAACCGTTACGCCACCTTTCTTTGGCACTACATGGACTGGGCCCACCCAAGTACTATCAGAGATAGCGTATATGATGCCCGATCTAGAAGTTTCATTATCTCCTTCTTTACAACATCCTTTAGGTTTGGGTTTAACTGTCTCTGATGTTCTATCGAAGTCATTGACTCATCTTCTAAGTGTATCCTATGCATGCAAAGGTCAGGTGAAATCCCTGGGATATCATCAAGCGAGTAGCCTAAAGCCTTACGATACTTTCTAAGCTCACATAAAAGCAAAGCAGTCTCAACATAGTTCAACTCGGAATTGATGATCACAGGGTAAGTAGAATTAGGACCAAGAAATGCGTACCTTAGCCCTGCTGGGAGTCTTTTGAGCTCAACCTTTGAAGCTTTCAGATCGCTCCATGGGTCCGTAGGTGTCGCAGAGGGACGTGCTACTAGAGGTGTCTCCGCAGCTCCAATCAAGTTGATGTACTCAACCATCCTCCCCACTGTCTGACTTGAGTCCAGCATCTCAGCATAACCGGTCGCATCGTCACCCATGAATCCATGCTCACCTTCAGTTCTTGTCAAAACGGTCTCTAGAGGATCATCTACTAGAATCTCTTCGACTATTTTGTTAGAGATTTCTAGTGAATCATCAATAGAGAACGTTTGGCCATCTAGTGTAGGCTTCTTCAGCATCTTGTCCATCTCGAATTTCATAACTATATCTCCCAGGTGGAAATCGATTCGCCCGTTCCTCACATATATTATGGCTCTTGCCGTACACAAAAAGGGTCTTCCTAAAATGAGAGGATCTTTCGGTTCTTTATCTAGCTCCAGGACCACGAAATTTGCAGGAACTGATGCATCTCCAATTCGCACGTGTAGATCCTCAAGAACACCAACAGCCAGCTTCACATAACGATCGGCGAACACTAAGGATATCTTAGTTTGCTTGAACTTTGTGAATCCTAGTCGCTTAGCCACGGAGTATGGCATCAAGTTGACGTTGGAGCCTAGATCACACAAAGAGCAAGCAAAAGTCATTGCCCCAATCTGCACCGAGAGGACAAATTTCCCGGGATCTCCTTTCTTTTTTGGCATTTTGTTATGTAGGACAGCACTGCAATCCTTCGAAACCATCATAACTTTATCTTCAGTTGATACTTTTCTCGTTATCAAACTCTTCATATACTTCTTCAATGCTGGTATCATTTGAACTGCGTCAACAAGAAGAAGCTTCACCACGAGGTCATTAAGCATCTCTTTGCACTTAGCTTCCTCTAGATCCTTGCGCGATTTCCTTTGACGTGTAGGGTATGGAACCTTCAGAGTATAGACACGTGTAGGAGGTGGTATATGTGGTTCATCTGCATCGCCCTCATCTGTGAAATATTTCTCTCTTGGGGTTGTTTTCCCGTCGACTTCCTCTGGTTCCATGACGATATCAACATCTTTACTTTTCCTTGCGACGGTTTCAAGTTCTTTCCCACTTCTGAGTGTGATGGCATTGACGAACTCATTTCTTGGATTATGCTCTACCTTCCCTAGGAGAGTTCCTTACGGCCTTTTGATTGCTTCAGCAGTCTGAGCAACTTGAGTATCTAACTTCTTCACATGACTGCATACAGTTTCATACTTTCCGTTGAGATCGTTGTACATGTTATCAACCTTGACATTGATCTCCTTAGCAGATTGATGTTGATTTAGCAGAAGTTGCTGCATGAGAAGTTTCAACTCATCCTGAGAATCATTCGCGGAGCTTGCGGGTGCCTGGAATGGGATGTGTTTCGTTGTCTGGAAGGTGTTGAATGGTTGTTTCTGTTGAAACCCAGCTTGAAACCTGTTCTGACCTTCGTACCCCTGAGAAAAACCCGAGGCGCCCGCGTTTTGCGCAAACATCTTTCCCTGTTGTGAGTTTGCTGAGGGTAGACTTGATCATGTGGATTTTCGACATTGGTGCTTCTGTAGGACAGGTTCGGATGGTTTCTGTAATTCTGGCTGAAACCTCTGTTCTGCACATACCCTTGCCCGTTAACGAAGTTCACCTCTTGTTGTTCACCAGTTTCTTCCTCGACTGATCCCTGACTGTGGACCACATCTCATAGCTCCTCGCAAGACTGCACACCTCTCTGATTTCCCTTCAGAAACAAATTAACCTTTGCGGTCAGCTCATCAATCTTCTGCGACTCCGCATCGTTGACCCGTTTGGATCTGTCATACTTAGAACATCGATTCCCAGAACTTGCAGCCAAGTTCTCTATCAGCTGATACGCTCCTTCCTTAGTCTTCGTCATGAAATCTCCATTGCTTGCAGCATTAAGGGCGTTTTTGTAGTCCCAGTCGACTCCATCGTAGAAGATACTTAGGATTTGCTCATCTGAGTACCCATGATGTGGACACGCTATGCGGTACTCTCTGAACCTCTCCCAAGTTTCGCAGAAAGACTCACCCACATGCTGCTGGAAAGTAGTGAGTTTGTTCTGCAGTGAAGCTGTCTTAGACTTGGTGTAGAAGTGGTCTAAGAAAGTAGCTCTGCAGTCATCCCAAGTAGTCAACGATCCAGCTGGAAGTGACTTTAGCCATCTCAGTGCCTTGTCCGCCAAAGAGAAGCAGAAGACCTTGCACTTGAGATAGTCAGCTGGTACCCCATTCGATTTGGTGGTGCTGCAGATCTCTTCGAAATTCTCAATATGATCCATTAAGTGCTCTGCAGGTAGGCCATGGAACACGTGCTGTTTCACCAATGCAATCATCTGAGGTTTGATCAAGTAGTCTTGCCTCGTAATGGCTGGTGGACGGATGGCAGCTCTGCTCTGGTAGAAGGTATGAAGCGTGTCCAAGGCCCCGATAGCAGGTTGTTGTTGCTGTTGCAACTGTTGCTGCTGTTGCAACTGCTGCACTTGCTCTTGTAGCCTCCAAAGTTCAGCTGCCGCAGCGTTTTGTTGGTTGTTGTTGTTGTTTTCGTCGTTCATGGTGACAGGGTTTGACCTTGCTCTTCTGCTCGTACGTTCTAACCTCGCTAGCTCTTGGTTGTCGAGCTTAAGAAGGTTCTCGGAGCCCTTGCTTCTGGTAACTCTACCCAGTTTTTTTGTTATTTACCTAAAACACGCGAGAGAGTAAAATAAAATACGTTAGTAAATCTTAGACTAAATTTCAAAATTCAGAATTGAAGGTAACGCTATTGGTCCCCGGCAACGGCGCCAAATTGATTTCAGTGCTTTCACCTAGTCAATTAATACTAAAGTTCACACTACCGCAATCATAACGGTTGTCAATGCAGTACTTTAGGATCGAATCAACAGAGACCAAGGTTACACTACAATTCTCACAATTATGAAACTAAGCTAAGACAAGAACATGATTGGTTTTGGAAAAGTAACGAAAGCAATTAAAACAATGTAAATTCAATAAGGGAAAAGCGTTATGTCAAGGGTTCATTCGCAGGAATCCAGAGATCATGAATCAGACAGCTATTCAGGGAATGATTAAACGCAAGTTTCAAACTCAAACATAAATATCTAACCAATCCACTTCTGTAGCATTGATTACTAAAACTAGCAACCTAAAATCCTAACTTCCGTTGGCATAGAATTCTAGATCAGCATTAACGAGCAGGTTCAATATGTTCACGAATCTCCTTAGCATCAACTTCCGCAGGCTAAGGACAATTCGCTCGCTTATGTTCTTTCTAGCAACCTACGACACTTCTGTGGTATAGATTCAGCCCTAGTTCAGAGACTAAGCGGTCAACTCAAGCCTAAGCAATAAACACAACAGTAAGCGAAAACCACAAAAGATAGATCCCTATTTATGTCTAATTCAATGATTCATGGATCCCCCTGAAACCCTAAACCTAACTAATGAACTACTCAGACATGGAAACAGAAAACAAGTAAAGAGATGAAGAAGACATAGTATAGATTAAGAGAGAAAATGGTTTAGAATTCTTCTCAATGGATACAAAGATTCTTCTCCAAAGCTTACAATGATCTCCAGCAAAAAGTCTCAATAGAATAAAGCGATAAAAGTTGTCTGTAAAAAGCTCTCTGCCGTCAAAGAGGCTAAAAATATAGTATATATAGGTCCTATGTCGAATTAGGTCAAAATAGGCAGTTTCTAGGGCAAAACAGAAAAATTAGAAGTTTCCTTTTTCTTCTCGTCGGCTTGCATCGGTCGATGGTCGTTTCTTTGGACACGTTGCATCGATCGATTGCTGATTCTCTGGGTGTGTTGCATCGATCGACGCACTCCTTGCATCGATCGATGCTGGATCTCCTGTTGGGATTGCATCGACTAGCTCCATCGACCGGCTCCACTCTGCATCGGTCGATTGGAAATCTTCTGATGGTGTTGCATCGGTCGATACCAAAGACTTTTTACCTGAGATATCTAAATAAAAGACTAAAAACTCTAAAGGCGGACTTTGACTCGATAAAATACTTAAAAGAAACACCAAACCATACATTAGAAAACGGTAAAAACCAAGTATATCATTGCAACATAAATGATATCTAATTTTTTTGAAAATACAAACCTAATACGTTTGGCTCTAGATTAGTTTGTTTCTCGCATCTTCGGTGCGTAGTCTTTATTCCCTGTGGATCGATACCTTAAAGTGCTACATACGACATACCGTTATGATTGCGGTATTGTGCACGTTGAGGGTAATTGACGTGCCGAGCCTAAAAAACTCGCACAATCACATGCTTCAACAACTCTTAACCGGGCAAGCTAATGGAGCAAATGAGTTGAATAAGAAGATGGCCGAGATTCATAACAAGGTTGATTGCTCTTATGATGATCTACACCAAAAGTTTGAAGCCCTATCTTCTAGAATCAAGCATTTAGATCATCAAAATGCTCAAGTAAGTTCCCTTTCTAGTAAACCCATGGAGAAACTCAAGGGTAAAGTCAATGAAAGCCCAAGAGAGTATTGCAAAGTTATTTTCTCGAATGATGAGAATGAAAAGGCTATAAGAGAGATTGAGAGACTTCTCCATGGCTCCAAAGATGAGGTTCATGTTGAGGAAGTACCGTATGTGGGTAGTTGTGAGAAGATGGATGTTACTTCACCCCCAAAAGCTTGTAAAAAGAAGAAAGATTCTCATGAGGAGAAACTTTTGGGTTATGGTAATGTTGAAGAAACATTTGCATTGGATGGTGATTGTTTGGGATCTCTTTTCCATACCACTATGAAAAACGAGGTTGAGAGTATTAAGAGTAAAACGAATGGTAAAGGGTCCAAGGCTAAGAAGAAGGAAACAAATGACTCCCACCCACCCACCCTTGTCAAAGGCGAACTAAGCAAGCCTAAGGAGGTTGGATCCGCTCTTCCCACGCCCACCACTATGACCTTGATGCCATGGAAATATGAAGACAGGGTGATTGAGTACAAGATTAAGTGTAAAAGCCGGTCAAAGCCTTTTGCCTCGGTTAGAGCGATCATCACATCCGAGCTCAAAGAAAAAGGTCCACCGGGTATTCAAGAGGTCATGAGCAAGGTCATCACTCTCGAGCTCAAGGATCAACAAAGGAATTCCACCACACCTTCCCCACCCGCCTAAAAGGGTTTGAAATGTCAAGCTTAGTGACGTTAAACAAGCGCGCTTGGGAGGCATTCTCATGACTATCTTTGTATATATTTTCATTTTTCATGTGCCTTTTGATGTTTTGGGTTTGTGCTTATAGGTCTCTTGGGTCCAATGGTCGTGATGTTTGTTGCAAGGATGGATTGAACCACAAATGTCGCACTCCTCTCCTTGTCAATCCAATTCCACCACTTCTCTCCAATCCAAAGGTATGCCCCAAGCTCCATTTCATTGTAAATAAATTGCATATTCTTACCTTCTCCTCGACTTTTGTTGCACCGGGACCTTGTGTTTTGTTTTCTTATTTTCCCTTTTGCATACTTGAGTCTCATGCATCAATATAAATGCATAGAAAAACACACAAAAATTTTAAAATTTAAAAATTTTGAAACACAAAAGAGAACATATAGTTGCATTCCCATGTGTAAGATTGAGTCTAGTTTGCATATAGGTTGCATTGCATATTGCATTGGGAGAAATGTTGTAATTTCCTTGTTAAGTATCATTTTAAGAGTTTGGTTCAATGCCCTAGTTGTTAGTTGTTTGATGCTTTTAAGTGAGTTTGAAATCAAGGATGGACCCTATTTGGATCTTGTGTTTCATTGCTCTTGTCTTAGCTGAAGCAAGTTGTGAATAAGACCAACCCTACTTAAGTGAGAACCTTAATTTTGACACTTTAATTATCATGTTTATGCATTTCATAGTGAATTCATGAATACCATATACATATTTGGGCTTTCTTGTCCACTTCACCACTCTCTTATTAGCTCAAATAGCCGATTCCCATCATTGGAACGGTTAATCATACCCTTAACTTACCCTCCTTTCAAGCCTCTAATCTTTAGTGTGTGAATGTAAGGCCTAATTTTTTGAGTAAGTTTGGCAAAAAGTGTTGAGTTTAGGGCGACAAGGATAGGTTTGCATGTAGATCTAGCTCAACATCAAGAGCTAGACTAGGCCAGACTAGTTAGGATGGGAAGTTTTGGGGTTGAGTGCGAATGAAAATGCATAATCGATGAGAATGTGGTTGAGATGAGAAGTGAGACCAAAGGAATGAAAAGGTAAAGTTGGGGAGAATGTCAGGTTTATATGGTTGGTATAAAAGTTGTGAAATAGCTCTAAGCATTAAGATTGGCCTCCAAGTGTTTGAAAGAAAAGAAAAGAAGCTAAAAAGATGGCTAAAGCATCAAAATGATGAGGAAGGAGGCAAGACAAGAAGTCAACAAGAAGTCAACAAGAAGAGCTAAAAGAAATGAAGTGAAAACACCATACCATGAGTGAAGCATGAAGAAAGACAACTCCCCAATTAGTGAGAAGAAGAAGGAACGTAAAGGAAAAGTGGTGGACGTGAAAGTCAAATGCTTGAAAGAAAAAGGGTAGTCTAAGAGAAAAGCTTGATGGGTTAAGGATTGGGAGTTAAAGACAATTAAGGGCAATGGGGTAGATGTAGATTTATCCTTGTATTTGCCTTTTACTCTTAGCATTTTGCTAAAGCTTGCTCATTCATAGAGAGATTCCTTGCGTTGGAGTAACCATATGTTGTTTGAGATCATCTTCATCTCAAAACCTATACCCGTAGCCAAATGAATTCACTTGTCTTGCATGAACATGATTCACTAGAAACCATTAATCAATGTCAAAGGGTTGGGATTAGGAATGCTTGTGTGGGTTGAGGCTTGGGCTTGATTCATGTAGGGATGGATATGGCCTCTTTTTGAGTAGACTTGTTTGATTGCATCCTAGAACTAGCACCTTGGACATTGAGCTTTGAATTCTTTTAATGATGTTTGTGGATTTGAGCTCCCATTTTCAAACCTCTCTCTCATCTTGTTCTTGTTTGTTTGTTTGAGGACAAGCAAAGGAATAAGTTTGGGGGAGTTGATATTTTACTCATTTATCATGCATTTAACTTAGTATTTTGAGTCTCATGCATGTGTTTTCATAGTTTTCTTTAGTGTTTTGGTCTTAATTAGAGTCTAGCTAGTTTTCATTAGGCCCTAGTGAGTCTTGCATCATTTGAAGTGTTTTCTATTGTACTTGGAGACGTTTTGGAGATGATAAGAGTGATAGAGCAAAGGAAAATGCAGAGTTCACCCAAGATGTCTGAAATATCTGGCCGGACGAAGGGTTTCCAATCGGATTTAGCTTCTAAGATCTTCATGAAAAGGATGTACAAATGAGTTAGCCGTCGTTTGGAGGTGGTTTCAAGTCGTTTTGATAAGTAGTTCAAGATATATGTCAATTTTACCAAGTACGTGTCCGTCTGGCGCGAGACCATTGAACAACACCGACCCACCTTTGGTTGGTGTCACTTGGTCGGTATCAAGACAGAGATGAGCACGGACCCATGACACCGACCAACAGCCACTTGGTGTCTAGCTTCAAGACATCAACACCGACCCACCTTTGGTAGGTGCATTTGGTCGGTATCAAGACAGAAGGGAACACCGACCCAAGCACACCGACCAATCTTCGCTCCATGCTCAACCTCAACCTATGCAACACTGACCCACCTTTGGTCGGTGTCACCTGCTCGGTGTTAAGACAGAAACAAGCACCGACCACCAGCTCTCTTCACACCGACCAAGGCTCACCCGATGTTCAACTCAACCTATGCAACACCAACCCACCTTTGGTCGGTGTCATCGACCGGTGTGATGATATCAGCAACACCGACCAACCACTGGTTGGTGTAGAGCTCTCTAAATCCAGGTCGTGGGTGTCCCCTATATAAAGGCCCTAGACCTAATTTGTAGAGCAACTTTTCTTCCCTTTTGAAAAACATTTCCTTTTTGAGTTTTTGGAGATTTGTAAGAGATGGTTTGAAGTTTAATGCAATATCTCATCTTGTTTTCTTAATCTATCTTCTATTTAATCTCTAATTATCTCTTTTTTAATCTCTAATCATGATTAATAATACCTTTTTCATGAGATTTGGTGTGTTCTTCATGATTAGTGAGTAGTTTCTTTTTGGGTTCATGGGTGAGATAGATTAGGGTGATTCTATGGTTTAATCTTGATGTCTAGGTTATAGATTCTTGCTTTCCTTCTCTATTTAGTGTTCTTAATGTCAAATTTGACTTGGGAAAGTTGATTTGGACCAAAGGGAATTTCACTCCCACAAGGTGTTTGATGAAATTCTTCAATGAGCTAAATAGAGGATTTGTTTGTTTAACGTATGGGAATAGATGTCTAAAGAGCATTTTGGTTATTTGATCTTGTTCTATATATAATGCTTGGTAATTATCTTTTTACAAATGAGAATTTGTTCTTGATTAGGTAATTAGTAAAGTGATTAGTGCCATGAGAGTGGATTAGTCATAATTAGTGATCTAGACCTAAGGATTAGCAAGTTTTTGAATGTTTGGACATCATAGATTACCTATAAGAGTCTCCCAAAGCCAATAGCCTCACCCAAAGACCCATCTTTATCATTGTCTTAATCTTGTTTATTGCTTGCTTAAGTTTCTAGTTCTTTGTTTATTTATTTAATCGTTGCTTGTTTTCTTTTTCCATCTAGGTTGTTAGATAAAACACAAATCTCTTTGGTTTGCTTAGCTTAAGTGATTTCTTGCATTCTTAGTGTGTTGTTTATGTGCCTCCCTTGGATTGATCCCTAAATACTACAATGATGGAGTGTTTGGGTAATTGATTTGGATACACACAATTATCCTACATCATGCACATGGGTGGTCGGTGACGTATTAGTGAGAGGAGTATTCTAAGTAGTAGTATATAAGCTGAGAGATGAGAGAAGAGTGCTTTATCAATTGATTGGTCAGTTGTAATAGGGGAGGAGAGAGTACTCCCAAAACAATTCTCTCATCTTGTACAACTTATCGTTATATCAAAAAGGCGTATCTTTTCTTATTCTCTGAGTCTTATGGGAAACGATCTTTTCACGTAACAGTCTGCAGCAGCTTCCCTCTCCTCTTGACCTTTATCTTGTGATGATTTCATCCCTTTCATTTTATCTGCAGTAGCTTCCCACTCCTCTTGACATTTATCTTCTGATGCTTCCATAAGTTTCCACACTTCCATTATATTTTCGCCGTGCTTTGCCTTGAGTTTGAGCAGTGTAGCTATCCACTCCTCTCGACCTCTACCAGTTAAAAAAGACCCTAACAGTCTAAGTGCTAAAGGAAGAAACCCTGCGAGATGGACAGCGCGAACCACAAGCTGTTCAAAATCAGAAGGTGGATATGGCTGCTTGAAAGCAAAATGAGAGAAGAGTTGAAGAGCTTCATCATATCTTAGAGATCTGAGTTCATACACATCCATCACTCTGGCGTCAACAAGCAAATTCTTGTTCTGGCTAATAAGAATGACTCTGCTTCCTGGGGCAAACCAGTTAGCGTATTCAATGATCCACTTCCCTTGTTCGATGTTGTTCACATCATCAGCGATAAGGAGAACTTTCCGGTGTTTACACCTTGCTTCGGTAATTTCATGCCAATCGTGATCTAAACTTCTTATTACCGTTGGATCTTCTTCCCCTTCAAATTTTAGAATCTTGTCTTTCATGTTTTCGACATTTTCTAGGAAAACATGTGTCTGAAAATTTACAGAGATCTCTGCATAAATGTACCTTGCAAGTGTTGTCTTCCCAACACCTGCACTACCCCAAATGCCAATGGTGCGAACCTCTTTGTTAACTTCTGAAGCCAACAACTCATAAATCATATCCATGTGACGATCCATTGCAACAAGGCCATTCAAATCGTTTGACATGGAAGAAAGAAACAGGAGACAAATGTCATGAGCAATTTGCTTGAGCAAATCTGATTGGCCCATACACCTAAGATCCCGAGAAAATGGACAATCAGCGGCAATGTTTGCCAATTTGGTAAGTGCGATTCTCCAACTTGGCGCCTTCACCGGATATTGTTGGCAGATTTCTTCTTCCACATCATCCAAAGGGTAAGGTGTGAGGAAGATGGGTATGACCGTGAGTGAACCTCTCTCTTGAAATTCGAGTATTGCTATGAGCTCTTCCAGGAACCCAACGGAAAAAGGTCCACTGTGAGACATCATCACAACCGCGACTTTCGACTCTTCCAAAGCCTCGAGTGTCCGTTGATCAATTGGTCTGACTCTCGTCTCCTCCCAGCTGTTGGATTCAAAAGTTTTAATGCCATTTTGAAAAAAATGATCTTCGAAAAGTTCATGGCCAATGTTGTTGTTGCAGAAACTCAGGAAGACATCCACTTTCCTTTCAGGCAACAAAGAAGAAGACATTGGTTTGGTTCCAACAATGTCAAAATGCTTACTTTTGTCTTGCGGTAAGAGAGATAGATTACAAAACTTTTTTCTTCATTTTGTGTGTGATTTCTTAATGAGGCCAGGCCACCATTGACTTTTGTAGATTAGTCGTAGCCGACCAGCATGCTTAATCCTTGGCCACCTAAAATGAAAGAAAAAATAATTTGATGGGAAAAAAATATATATAATCATCTATTCTATTAAATCAGAATCACTTTTATCTACATCCAAACACGCCATATTTTTTGGAAACTATTTTAACATTATCCATTTTGTTGTACAAATATAAATATATATAAATAAATATAATTCAGAATTTGGGATAATANCAAAATGCAAGTGGAAACTTTGGAATAAACAAAATATTTTTTTTGGCCAAGTAGTAACAACTAACAAGTCCTCTGCACGTACAAAATTTAGAATTTAGTTCGTAGGCTCTATATTTTGCTTTGTTTCTCGTTTTTTTTGGAGCTGTTGGCTACCGGATGACAAAAAAAACAAAAATTATATATAGGTATCGTATTATTGGCTCACATTTGCTTTTGCCTTGGAGCAGTTTCCTAGAAAATATTTAAGAAGGTTTTTACAAGAAGTCGTTCATAAGGCAAGTCATTCGACGACCTTGTTTTTCGACAATATGGCTTCCTCATCTGTATCCAAGTATGATGTCTTCCTCAGTTTCCGAGGTGAAGACACACGCCATTCCATCGTCAGCCATTTGTACGTAGCACTTGCTAGCAGAGGACTTGTCACCTTCAAAGACGACATAAGGCTCGAGATAGGCGATCACATTTCTGACGAACTCAACAGAGCCATACAAGGTTCAGATTTCGTTGTCGTGGTTCTCTCGGAGAACTACGCTACTTCCAGGTGGTGCTTGATGGAGCTCCAGTTGATAATGGAGCTTCACGGGGAGGGGAGACTTCACGTCTTTCCCGTCTTCTATGGAGTAGAACCCTCTGCCGTGAGGCACCAACAAGGAAGTTTCATTCTAGAAAGGTACCAAGGTACAGAGATGGCGGATAAGGTTCCCAAGTGGAGAGAAGCTCTTAAACTCATCGCCGATCATTCAGGCGTGGAATCCAGACTCTGGTAAGCTTTTTTTTTTTTTTTCTCAAAGAAGATACATAGAACTAATTTTCGGTATAATAATCAGCTTCAGAGAAAGTTAATTATATGATACGGGATTGGAATAATATTTAAAATAAAGTTCTTGAAACTTGGATGTTTCCTAATTATAATTGTGTTTATGTTTTCAATTTTAGCATTGATGAGGCAACTATGGTTGGGAAAATTGCCCAAGATATTTCAAGACGCAAGACATTGATGCGTAGCATAGACGTCAGTAACATTGTTGGGGAGAACACTCACATGCAAGGTCTCAAGTCTCTTGTGGACATGGATTCGGAGAACGATGATGTTCGTATGATTGGAATCTGGGGAATGGGAGGCATTGGCAAAACCACCATAGCCAAGTGTCTCTATGGCCAGCTCTCAATTCATTTTAAAGCTAGTCATTTCACTGAAGACATGAAGGGTGTTCTTAGAGACCCTGATCTAGTACATTTTCAAAATAAACTTCTCTACAGTACCCTCGGTGATGATATTAGACTTTGGAGCGTGGACGCTGGACGCGGGGAAATAAAAGCGAGACTTGGGAACCACAAGATTCTTCTAATGCTTGATGGTGTGGATAAAATAGACCAGGTGCATGCTCTGGCAAAAGAGATAAGCTGGTTTGGTCCTAGGAGCCGAATCATCATAACCACCCGAGACAGGGGGTTGCTCAATAGCTGTGGAGTAAAAACCATTTATGAGGTTAAGTGTTTGGACGATGAGGATTCCCTGCGGATGTTTAAACAGATTGCTTTTGAAGGAGGAAGTCCGCCTTCTGATGATTTTGAACAACTCTCAATCCGAGCAGCTCAGCTTGCTCACGGGCTTCCTTCAGCCATTAAAGCCTATGCCTTATTTTTATGTGGAAGAACCAACTCTCGAGCGGATTGGGAAGAAGCAGTGTGTGGACTTGAAAGTACTCCTGGTGAGAATATAATGGAAATCTTGAAAGTTAGCTACGAGGGCTTAGCAAGACAACATCAGAATGTTTTCCTTCATGTTGCCTGTCTCTTTAACGGAGTAACTTACCAGCGTGTCATTTCACTAATTAATGGTGTCGGACTTGAGAGGAACCTGTGGATAAGAGTTTTAGCAGAGAAATCTCTCATCAATATCACAACCAAAGGATATGTAATCATGCATAAGTTGGTTGAACAACTGGCAAGGGAAATTATGCTCGACAGTCAAGAAGTCCTCGGGAATCCTGAGAAAATTCATGGTGCACTGGTTAATGGAAGAGTTAGTATCTACTTAGTCTTTTGATATATTCTTCTCATCACTTTGCACCTTATCATGCTATGTCTTTATGTATCTGTTTACGCCAACTCACTTAAACAGTTTCTATCACCAGGGAACAGAACTAACTGAATGCATCTCCCTACACACATGTGAGATGACCTTTGCATTTTCGATGAAGACCAGTGTTTTAAACCGTATGCGTGGTCTTAAGTTTTTGAAGGTCTACAAGCATGTTAATGACAGAGAATCTAGGGTGCAGGTCACTAAAGACTATCGTTATTTTGACCTGCCAGGTTACCTAAGGTTACTCCACTGGGATGCATTTCCATTGAGCACCTTACCTCTCAAGTCCAGTCTGCGTTTTCTTGTTGAACTCAATCTGCGTCACAGCAATCTAGAAACACTCTGGAATGACACTCTGGTAACCTTGCCAATGATTTTGACCTTGCACTGTTGATAATGTTTTTGCTATATCAATGTGCGAAACCCAACTATTCTTTGTTGTACCTTCCTCAGGTTTTCCCGAATTTGAAGAGAGTAGATCTGACGGGGTCTA
>PKMM01020008.1:0-18169 GCA_002933915.1 Eutrema heterophyllum
TCTTCTTTGCAATTACATCATATATAAACTAAACAACAACTAACTCTAGTTAATCTCTAACTCTAGTTACAACAATTAAGTCAAAGACACATTCCAGCAATTAAGCCACAAGTTGCACAAGTTGCACAAGTTGCAAATCATAAAAAACACACAAGTGGAAGATGGCTGCGCTATGAACAGTGTTTGGCTGCGTAGCACATTCTGATCGGTTGCAAACCGATCTGGCAACCGATCTCAGTAATTTGGAAACTGATCGCAGTTGTGAAACCGATCCCCTAAACCGATGCAGCACATTCTGATCGGTTGCACACCGATCTGGCAACCGATCTCAGTAATTTGGAAACTGATCGCAGTTGTGAAACCGATCCCCTAAACCGATGCAGCACATTCTGATCGGTTGCAAACCGATATGGCAACCGATCTCAGTAATTTGTGTTTTGATCAACTTCATTTCTTTGCTTCATTTCAACACTCCCCCTCAAGATTGGCTGGTGGAGATCCAGTAAGCCCATCTTGCCATGAAGTTCCTCACATACTTTTGAAGTTGTCGCCTTTGTGAATACATCTGCAAGTTGATCAGAACTCTTCACATAAGTTGGAGAGATAGTACTTACTTGGACCTTTTCCCGAATGTAGTGACAGTCTACTTCAATATGTTTGGTCCGCTCATGAAATACTGAGTTAGAAGCAATGTGTATTACAGCCTGATTATCGCAGTGTAGAGTCATTGATTATGATGACTCAACTCCGAGATCTTTAAGGAGACTCTTCAGCTATACCAGTTCCCCAGTAATGCTTGCCATTGATCTATACTCAGCTTCAGCACTTGATCTCGAGATTACTTTCTGTTTTTTGCTCTTCCAAGTAACCAAGTTCCCTCCAACAAACGTGCAATAGCCTGTGGTGGATCTTCTATCCACCCTATCACCCGCCTAATCTGCATCGCAGTACCCAACAATATATGTGCTATCATTACGACCCATCCATATGCCTTTTCCTGGTGTACCTTTCAAGTACCTCAGGATCCTCTCAACCATTTGCCAATGATGCTTAGTGGGAGCTTGCATATGCTGGCTTATTTGATTCACATCAAAGCAGATATCTGGTCTAGTAATGGTAAGATAGATCAAGTTACCTACCATTCTCTGATATTGCTTAACATCCTCAAGTAGCTCCCCCTCACAAACAACTTTATAGCTATCTTCAGTTGGTGTTTTCGCAGGTTTTGAACCAATCTTTCTTGTCTCTGATAATATGTCCAATGTATACTTTCTTTGAGAAAGAAATAAGCCATCATCAAAGTTGCATACCTCAATTCCAAGAAAGTACTTCAGCCTTACCAAGTCTTTGATGTCAAATGAAGATTTGAGGAGCATTTTTGTTTGCTCAACACCAGCAACATTGTCACCTATGATGATAATATCATCCACATATATGAACACAACAACAATACCTTTCTCTCCTTGAATGGTGAATAAAGTGTGATCAGCTTCTGATCGACGAAACCCTTTCTCAAGAAGGCAACTACTCAATCGTTGGTACCATGCTCTTGGAGACTGCTTAAGACCATATATTGCTTTCTTGAGTCTACATACTTTGCTACTGTTGGCGACATCATGAAAGCCTTGAGGAGGTGCCATATATACCTCTTCTTCCAACTCCCCTTGAAGGAAAGCATTCTTAACATCCATCTGCCATAGATCCCAATTAAGATTAGTAGCTATAGAGAGAAGAACACGTACTGAGTGAAGTTTTGCCACTGGAGAAAAAGTTTCTATGTAGTCCTCTCCATATTTCTGAGTGTATCCCTTGGCTACTAACCGAGCTTTGTACCTCTCTATTTCTCCAGAGCTTGTGTACTTAATGGTATACACCCATTTACAGCCCACAAGCTTCTTATCATTAAGTAGATCAGCCATCTCCCAAGTACCATTCCTTCTCATGGATCGATTTCTTCAATCATAGCCTCAACCCAAACTTTACTCATACATGCTTCTTCATAGCTAGATGGCACTGAGTTTTTGTCAATCTTACTAAGAAATACTTGGTGTTCTTCTGGAAGATGAGCAACTGAACAATAGGCTTGGATAGGATGAACCACATCCTGATTGTTGTAGTAGACTCTAGTGTTCTTCCAATTATCTGGACCAAATTTGATCCTTTCACTTCTTCTAAGAGGAGGAGGTTCAACCTCTTGAACATTCTCTTCTTCAGAATCTTCAGCTTCTGAAGTTGAACCATTTGTTTGAGTTTCTCCCTCTTCACCAGTTGTAGATGATTCTCGAGTGGGGATCTCAACATTGTTATTCCCACTTTCATCATCATGAGACTCAGCTGTAGGCGTCTCATTCTGTCCTATCAGTTCCCCAAGACCATTGATTATAAACTCCAGCATAGAAGCTCGATCATATCCAAGAGATGCCATATCCTTCAAGTTATCCCAGTTCTTCTCACTGAAATAACTCTCTTCCTCATTAAACTTGACATCCCTTGATATATACACTCGACTCATCTCTGGATTGTAGGATTTGTACCCTTTCTGAGTAGAAGAGTACACAACAAACATACATTTTATGCTCTTGGGCTCTAGCTTGTTCCGCTGAGCTTCTGGTACAAACACATAACACACACATCCAAACACTTTAAGATGATCAATACTCGGTTTAGTCTTGTTTAATATCTCATATGGAGACACCCTGCCAAGATGCTTGGTTGGCAGCCTGTTGATCAAATAGCATGCAGTCATCACTGCATCTCCCCAATACTGCTTTGGAACACTTTTGTCAAACATCATTGTCCTAGCAACCTATTCTTGCGTCTGCAACTTGCGTATTCTTGCATCTGCAACTCCATTTTGCTGAGGAGTATATGCACAAGATGTTTGATGCACAATCCCCTGCTTTCCCAACAATTCTTTAAACTGATTGTTCATGTATTCCCCTCCATTATCACTTCTCAAAATCTTAATCTTAGCTCCAAACTGTGTAGAAACGTAGTTGTGGAACTTTGAGAATGCCTCAAATACGTGACTTTGTGATGGCATAAGAGTTACCCACGTGTATTTGGATTTCTCATCAATGAAGGAAACAAAGTACTTATATTGATCACGAGAAGCACAAGGAGCAGTCCATACATCTGAGTGGACAAGACTAAAGCAATCATAATAAATCGTAGATGATTCTAGAAAGACAGTTCTACAATGCTATCCTAGAATACAAGCTTCACACTCTTGATGATCTTGAGTCAGGTTCGGTAAGGTTAGATGTAGAGCCTTGGAGTGTGGGTGACCAAGGCAAGCATGCCAAACTGAGCTGGAGGAAACAGAACTTAAAGCAGAGCAAGAAGCAGCAACACTATCAACATTACTCAACACATAGAAACCATCCTTGGCGCGTCCTTCACCAATAGTTTTTCCCGACTTATTGTCCTGAAACCACATATTATCAGGACTAAAAAACAGCCAAGCAATCAAGATCCTTTGTTGCTTTCTGAACATATACCAAGTTATTAGAGAATTCATGCATATACATAGCTGTGGTGTTCCTTTCAAAAAGCTCTAAATTTCTGATTCCTCTAATTGGAATATCCTCCCCATTAGCAATTGTAACCTTTCCAGAATGAGGTTTAACATTACTAATCAGCCTAGAATCACTAATCATATGATCTGAAGCACCATAATCAACTATAATAGGCTTATGAGTTTTAGAGACAAATAAGCCTTTACCAGATTCCTTGAGATGAGTGATGGATTTGAAGAAGGCTTCAAGGTATGACTTTCTAACCACATCATCATCAATCGCATTGGCAACCCCAACACGCCCTCTAGACGTCTGACTTGTGCCCTTCTGCCTCATGTTTCTCAAATGCGGGTAGAGAGTCAAGCACTTCTCTTTGGTGTGACCTTTGATCTTGCAATGTTCACACGTCCAACAATTATCCTTGGTGTGACCTCTTCCTTTGCAATTATCACACACCACATTTCTTCTATCTGCTTGGTTATAAGCCCCTTGGCTTATATGAGCAGTTTCACTTGTCCCTCGAAAGAGACCTTCTGACCCTTCTTCCTTTTGGATCATCATACATACTTCGTTCAAGGTTGGCAGCTTCTCAAACTTTAACATGTGGTGGATCAGTCCTTTGAATGATCCATTGAGCGTGAGAAGCAAGCCAAAAACCTGATCCTGCTCTTGCCTCTCCATCATCTCCTTCAGTTATGTGGTAAGAGATCTCAACATCTCCAATTCAGCCCACAACGTTCAGAAGTCACCAAACAAGGTCTTGAATGGCTTCTCCTCTTGTTGGAGATCATTCAGTGCCTTCTTTACCTCAAAAATACGACTAAGATTCGAGGTATTTCCATAGACACTCAAGAGAGAGTCCCATAACTCCTTTGCAGTTTCAGCATATGAGTAAGTTGCAAGGATAGATGACTCCAAAGAGCTCTGAAGAACCGCAAGAACAAGCTGGTCCTCTTGGATCCACTTGGAATCCTCCTTACTAGAGCCGGTTTTGATTGGAGATTTCACTTCTCCTTCATCAGCCTCGGCTTCCTCTTCCTCCTTGTCCATGGACACTTCTTGAGAACCAACGATGTGATCCCATAAACCACGGCTTCTTAGAGCAGTTCATGTGGTCCTAGACCACAAAAGATAGTTGTCTCCCTTAAGAACAACTGGTAGAGTGATTTGCCTTTGATTCTCCATTGATGGATTTCAGAAAAACAAAGAGACAAAAAACAGAGTAAGAACAGAGTAAATTTGTGGAAATTAGGCCTTCAAGAGCTTTGATGCTCTGATACCATGTACAAATTTAGAGATTAAGTATGAAGAACAAGAGAGAGAATATGAAGAACAAGAGAGAGAATATGAAGAACAAGAGAGAATCGATTTGAGAGAGAGAGAATACTAAATTTTTCTTGTTATTTTTTCTTCTTTGCAATTACATCATATATAAACTAAACAACAACTAACTCTAGTTACAACAATTAAGTCAAAGACACATTCCAGCAATTGAGCCACAAGTTGCACAAGTTGCAAATCATAAAAAACACACAATGGAAGATGGCTGCGCTATGAACAGTGTTTGGCTGCGGAGCACATTCTGATCGGTTCCAAACTGATCTGGCAACCGATCTCAGTAATTTGGAAACTGATCGTAGTTATGAAACCGATCGCCTAAACCGATGCAGCACATTCTGATCGGTTGCAAACCGATCTGGCAACCGATCTCAGTAATTTGTGTTTTGATCAACTTCATTTTTTTGCTTCATTTCAACAAATACTACCACGTTTGTTGTGCACTTGCAACTACATATTAACACCTGATCCACATTAATCTCTCGATGAAATTCGCTATGCCTTTTGGAAGAGTTTTTTCTCTCTAGTTATACAAAGAAGTGATAAATAAATCTTGCATAAAAGGTGAGGTGTTGATGAGTACATCCAATTGATGGGGGTTAAGTTTTACCCTAGAAAGCTGCAAGTGCACATGCCAACGAAGTAGTATTTCAAGGATCGATCCACAAAGATCAGATAAACAACACTATGAGTTATAAGAGTCAAAATCAAGCTAAGAAGAAACAATAGGTTGTTGCGAGTTGCAGCAAGTAAAGTAATTAAAGTAAAACGATGCAAAGCAATAGGGAAACATGTGTTAGGCAGTAGATAATCTACAGAGATCCATGTAGGCTAGGATAAATTGATGTTACGGTTTGTAAGAAACGTTCCAGAACTCAAAACATGAAGGTATAATCTTTCAACTGTCGTGGCTCCAATTACTATGCTTAATCAACCTAATAAACTAAATTGTCGTTTGTTATTAGATAGTTAAACATGCATGAATGTGTTCAGGTTTCAATTGTTCACAAAACTCCATAAGTCAACTTTTAGATGCTTATGACGCTTTGCTCACCAAATAATAGATCGGGGAATAACAAGCTTTTGGAGAGTAATTGAACCTAAGATCAGATGCTAGAAGCCAACCAAGCATGTAGCAGTTCGAACAAGTAAATGCGAGAAACCAAAAGATAAACCCTAATTCTATTCGAAATCAATTTAGTTCTATCAAAAGGGAGTCTATCAAGTGAAGCACCATTCACTTTCCCTCAAGCTACCGCACCGGTTCGACAAGAAGATAAACTCGAAGCAATGATGAATCAATGCATCGAAGGACAGAAACAAGCCAATAAGGAGATACATGAGAAGATGGATAACATCTACAACAATCTCAACAACAAGTACGATTCAATCGTTGCTCATGTTCAGAAGCTAGATGTTCAAGTTGCTCAAACTATGGAAGCCGTGAAGAAACAAACCGATGTGAGTGCAAAAACGTTTTGCAATGTTGTTTCCTCCAAGGAAGATGAGCTCGTGGCAACCTCTACACCACCTCTTAAGTCTGATGAGTTAAACAAAATCGAAGAACAAAAGCCATACCAAGGAGAATCGAAGAGAGCTTTCAAAAGGAGGCTGAAAATGAAGCCACTCGAGAAAATAGATAGTCCGGGAAAGTTTGTGGTTCCTTATACCATCAATGGTATTGAAATCTATGACTCTTTGTGTGATACAGGAGCTAACATCAATTTCATGTCATTGGCTATGGCGGAGGAATTAGGTATCTCGGAGTTCGAACGATCACAAATCTCGATAGAGTATATATGTGGATTCGTCGTTCGATACGCCTTATGGATTTTTTCCTAATGTGACAGTTCGATTAGGCAATGGTCTTATTCCTACTGACTTTCAAGTCGTGGTGATGAAAGGGAATAAGTGGAGACCATTGATACCTGGATCTCAGTTCTTAGCTACCTCTGGAGCAATCTTTGATTTTCCAAACCGAAGAATCTCTTTCGCGAGGATTAACAAGAATGTCTTCTATCTGGCGATTGATTTCATAAAGACGACGAAGGTGGCTGAGATGTTCAAAAAAAGAGTTCTCTTAGAGCATGGAGACACCAAGAAAGATCTCCAAAACACCAAGAAAGAAGATCCACACGTGAAACCGAAGCTAGAGGCCAAACCGGCGAAAATGGACCGTAAGGGCGTTTTCAAGGATATTCTTTCCATCTTGACACCTACTGTGGTAAAGAAGGACGTGGAAGAGACTAAAGTAAAGTCTAAAGATGTGCCAAAGTCTTTTGCAAAGATAGAAATCGTGCTCCCCAAATAGATGGATGCAAAAGACGAGGAAACCGTTAAGAGAAAACTCGAAAATTCTTTGAAGCTTTTCCCGAAGGCCTTCATTCTTAAAAGCGACATTGGAGGAAAACTTAAGGAGCTCAAAACCCCTCCCGACCCTCCAAGTGCAGAGACAAAAGACGCTAAAGGAGATTCACTTCCTTTAGTGGATTCATCCTCCCCTTAAACCGAAAGGGAGTCGAGCTCACGACTTAAAACAAGCGTTGTGTGAGAAGCAACCGAAAGGGAGTCGAGCTAACCACAATGGTTTTAATTTAATTTTAATTTTTGTAACTCTATTATATGCTTAATTATTTGATTTTCATTTTTAGGAATTTTTCAAAAAAGTTTTAAGAATACAAAAAATAGGTTTTTGACGAAGACCGGAGAAGAAACAAGAAGTGGTCCAACATTGGACGCTGAAATCGGCCTAAAAAGTGCTAGCCAGATCTTGCACCTCAAACTGAGGCAGAACTCGACCCAGGGAAAGAAACCCTCGGCCTGATCCCTCTTGGCACGAGCTCGCACCTCAAACTGAGGCAGAATTCGACTGCCAGCCTCGACCTGAGCTCACCTTGCTCTCGGCCGATCCCAGGTAAGTTTTCTCCCCCCTTTGGTTTAACTTCTCCCAAACCGACTATAAACCGATTTAAACCGGATTTTTCCTTCCTCACTTCATAAAAACGATTTTTTAAGTCTAAGGAAGGGGATTTTGGGATCAAAAACACAAAAACCTCATCTCTTTGTTCTAGAGAGTGTTCTTGAGTCCAAAAACCCAAAAACCTAAAAATTGGGGGTCTTGTTTAATTTGTTTGGTTTGAAGTGAATTAACCAAGGAATTTCCATTCTCTTACTCATTCATCATCAAAATCCAAGGTATGTTCTCTCTAAACTCAAATTTTCTCAACTTTTCAAGTTTATGAACTTTTTGAGTTTTCCATGGATTTAGCTAACTCTTGCTAGATTAAGAAAAACCTCACTTATTTATACTTGTTTATCCATAGATTTTACAATTTTGATGGATTAATGACTTGTATTCACCTTGAATCAAACTTACACAAAAACTAAATTTTGTGTTCTTCATTAAAAACAAATTTGGGTGAATTATGAGTTGTTTATGCATTCATTAATATTGTTTTATCATATGCACTTGGGATTTGCTGTATTTTGGTATTCTAGAACTTCAAATTCAAGTTTTTGATGAAAATTTGTGTACCATGAACAGTAACTCCGAAAATTGCAAATATTTTTGAGAAAATTGGTTTTTATCTTGTTTTTCCATTCTTGTTGATTTATATTGTCTCATTATGCTCTTAATTTATTATGCTAAGCATTGAGAAAACTTCCTTGATTTTTTTTAGTAAATTCTTCAATTACTAATGGTGTTCTTCAAGAATTTTAATTTTGTAGGAAATTCCAATGACAGATGATGCCTCTCGAAGACGTTCCAAGGCCCGTAGGTTCCACCTTTTTCCGACGGTCGGTGCGTTATTTTGGGAGGCTCAAATACTTGTTTACTCTCTCTGCAAATCACCCCGTTATCTTTCCCCGTGTTTTGTCCACACTGACACGATACCGGAAATCACTTCCCGGTAGGTCTTCCATCCTTAAATTGCTCCAGCTCAAACACGCTTCAGTTCTCTCTAGACAAATGACCGAAAAGATAAGTGCACTTTGGTGACATAGTTAGCCAAATCAATTCTCTTAAGCCTCTTCACATGGACCACCATATATCAGAAATCGGGATATTACATGTTCCTTGGTTGACAATAGAGCCCACAAACCTTGGTTGGCAATGTACATGCTCGTGGTTGACCTTAGTTGGCCTTGGTCCTTTTCTACTTGGCCCAGACGTAGCATGACTTGATCTGAATGTTCTTCATGGGCCTTAGGACGGTGAAGTTGCTCTTTTGGCTCAAAATCTCAATTGGCAACTCCTTTGGTTGAGCGACGTGTACATGCTGCATCGGTTGCGGCCTCTCGGCTATCTTCGAATTCGGCTTGGCTAAGGAATTCAGCTCTCTGGTCTTGACTTGAGTCGGTTGGTCTATTGGTGGAGTTGGGTTCATTGCGGTCTGATAAGAGGATACCTTGGCCAACTTTGTCACCATCTCGTCTTTTGGTCAAATCCCTTTAATCCTCTTGCTCCACTAGCTCTTTTGTTAACGTATTGAACTTGTGTAATTGCAGTAGTCTGGCTTAGTTCCTTAAAATTACACCTTCGGGTATGGTCGGCATTCGTGCTTCTTCGTCTTGGACCGTCATGGGGTTGGTGTGTTCCGGGGCAGGTTGGTGATATACCTCTATTTTACATGCTTTTTATATGGCTTTATGCATTTTAATAAGCGTTTTCTAATGATTTTATGGACTAAAATGTAGTTTTAATGCGTTTATAGAGTCTTAAGTCTAAATCAGATCAAGTAGCCAATATGATGCATAAATAGACAAATTGTGCTTAATCTTGCAATGCATAGTAAATGCAGAGCAATTCAGACGCATCAGAACTTTAGCCTTGGATGAATGACTTCCCGTGAAGGGAGTGGACTCAAATTTAGAGACAAGATAGCCAATGATGTTAGCTGATAGATTTATTTGGAATCAAGTCATTTAGACGAGTGTTTTGGAAGATATGATGATTTTGGTAAACACTGGTCAAACAAATCAGCAATGCATATCAACCACAAGTATCGATCACAACCTATAGGTTCAATGTGATCAATATTAAACTTCGAAGCTTGAAGAATTGAAGCCAAAGGAATGCATACCGATCATACATACCGATCATAACAGCCAAGCCATTGTGATCGATACATTTTCCTCTTTTTGGACAATTTCTGCAATTTTTTTTTTTTTTTTATCGGGATTCCCTTTTTACCAAGTTAGAGCCGACTAGGGTTATACTTAGCACTATAAATACATTTTTTATCCTCTTAGACAGAGATCCACTAGAGAATTCAACCCCCTCTTGTTATTTTCGAGCAGACCTCTTTTGGGAGAAGATCTCTCCTCTCTTCTTCATCTAGAGAAGATTTCTGAACACTATCTCTTTTATTATAATAAGAAGTCTTCTTTTACTTTATGTTTGTTTACTTGTATGATGTCTGAGTAGATTTCTTGTTAGGTTTGTAGGTTTTCAAAGAGTTCAGGATTATGCTTGTGATAGCTTGTACTTGTGATCGATCCTGTTGTAGAAGATGTTCCAAAGATTTACTTCGGAGAAACTGATATATCATGGTTTTTACCCATTTTTTACCATGATATAAGTCCTTTTTATTGAGTCTTTCTAGTGTTTTTGGAGTCTTTTAGAGTCTTTTCAGGTTTTAGGTACGTTTGAAGCATAATTGGAGATATTGAAGCATTCTGCAGTTTTTTGGAGCAAAGCAGAGATCATGTAGCTGAGAAGGTCGATTTGGAGCCCGAGTATCGACCGATACCACTTATGGTATCGATCGATACCGACTGCAGAGAAACAAGAGTTGCGACTTTTCTGAAGTTTGAAGAAATTGCTCCTTGGTCCAGAAGTCTTTAATTATTACAAGAAGCTCCAAAACGTGTTTTAGGATTATAATTAGATTTTTCAGCCACTTTTGTTGGCTACGTTTTATTTTATTCTGGTTTTTGTTGAGAACAATTGAAGGAAACAAGTCTGAACTTTGTTCGTCAGAGAGAACATTTCGAACCTTTGTTTTACTCTATTCTTATTTTATCTATTGAAATATTATTCAGTCAGGTTGCTTTCTTTAATCTCTATGTCTGAGTAGTTCTCTTTTAGGTTTAGGGTTCTCATAAAAAGATTTCTCTGTATGTTAGATAGATCGATTTATTAGGATTCATAATCAATCAAGTTTTTCACCATAGGTTGTTCTTAGTGCTAATTCTAGCTTGATCACCTAGATCTTAGATCTTAGGTTAATCAATTAGACACAAAAGTGTGATTGAAAACCTGACAGAACCTAGGGTGAGCAAAATAACTATTTGCAAAGAAATTTGGTTTAGTTGTTTTGTGAACATATCAAACCTGAACTCTAAAGCTGGTTTAGATCTTTAGGATTAGCAAAGAAATTTGGAATTCTAGGATTTAAATTTAGATAGTTCTCGCAACGAAAGTTGGTTAATTATAACTTAGTGATTTGAGTTCAAGAACCGTGCTTAATCTTAATCCTGATAGATTGTTTTGTCTGCATTCTCAGATTTCCCGAGAGATACCCTGAACCTAGTTTTTCCCATTGAATTTACAACCCACTTGATAATCTTAGTTGTTTTCTGTTTAATCTATTGACTTAGCTTAATTCAAATCTTGCAATCTATTGAGTGATATCTTGAGTCTTTGTGGTTCGACCCCTAACTTACTGCAACTACTTCTTTAGTACTTTAGGGTATTATATTAGAGCATATCAAATTTTGTCGCCGTTGCCGGGGACTCTAATTTCACCATCAGATTTTAGCTGAGAATTTTGACTAAGTCCGACGGTATCGATCGATACTGCCCAGTATCGGTCGATACCCACCGTTTTAGTTTTTTTTTATTTTTCGATTTTTGTCACTTACATCTCTTGACTTTTGTGTTTCAGGTGTATGCCTAAACGCGAAACCAGGAAAAACAAGAGCACACAGTTGACTAATCTGTCCAACAAGGAGCTAGCTGACTTAGAGCGCACGATCAGGAAGCAGAAGAAACAAGTAGAGATGAACGATCAAGTTGTGTTGAATTGTGACGAGGCTGAAGCCTTGAGGGACAAGAATGGTAATTTGTGCAATGAGGCTGGACAGCGGCTGAATGGAGAGGGAAACATCATAATTCCTCCAGTGGCTGTCGATGAGATTGCCGCGCAGGCTGCGCGCAACAACGAGGTGAATCATGGGAATGCTGGGGTTAATCGTGCTAGGACGCTTCGAGAGTACAACAGACCCGATCAGTTCTATGCCAATCGGTCTGCGATTCGTATTCCCACTTTTCAGAGGAATGACTTTGAGCTGAAGCCTGCATACTACACACTTGTGGGTCAGCACCCTTTTCATGGTCTTTCTCATGAGCATACCATGGATCACATCGAGATGTTCGAGGATTTGGTCACTAGCATCAAGTACAATGGAGTGCCCAATGAGTTCCTTTTCTGTAAACTTTTCCCATACTCTCTTGGTGGGGATGCAGCTTACTGGCTGAAGTAGTTGCCTCCGGGATCGCTGACTACTTGGGCAGAGACGAAGAACGCGTTTCTGAACAACTTCTATTATGATGCGAGATCCGAAGAGCTGAGGTACAAGATCTCCCAATTTTCTTAGGGAGAGACATAAGCTTTTAAAGCCGCTTGGGCGAGGTTCAGATCATATCAGAGAGATTGCCCGCATCACGGGGTTACTCAGGTTCAGTTGCTGGGTATCTTCTTCAGAGGAATCGATTGGAGGTATCAAATGGCTCTGGATGCTGCGAGCAATGGGAATTTCAACACGAGATATCCCGAAGATGCTTATGTGCTGTTTGAGAACTTGGCGTCTAGCAATAGCACCAAGAATGCAGATTTTGAGCAGAAAAGGCTGAATGGGAGCATTGATGGGTCGCATATGGCTGAGGTGCATGCGAAGCTGGATTCGGTGCATAATTTGTTGATGGACAAGCAGTAGAAGGCTGTTCACTTTGCTGACGAGGTCGAGAATGTTGATGAGGAGGAAGCAGGAGATGTTAATTACATTGGAGGTGCTGGTTTTCAAAATCAGCGATATCAGTACAACAACAACTGAGGCTTCACCAACAATGCTCAGCGAGGATTCAAGTCTGATTTTAAGCCCTCAGGTTTTGGAGCAAATACCTTTATCCAAAAACCAATGCAGAGCAGCGATTACACGTGTGCCTATGGGAGTTCGTCCTATCAATCTCTACCGCCCAGGACTCAGGAGAGCAGGGTCGAGTCTATGCTCGAACAGCTTATCGAGGGACAGCAGAAGATGACAGTTGATTTCAATGGGAAGATGGATGCTATGTACACATACCTAGATGGAAAGATTGAAGCTCTTAGCATTCATCAGAAGAAGCTGGAAACTAAAGTCGCTCAGACCGCATATGCTGTGAAGAGACAGGAAGGTTTTCTTCCAGGGAAAACAGTGAATCCAAGAGAACATGTTCATGCCATCACCTTGAGAAGTGGAAAAGAGGTCAGTACAGGAGTGAAGAAGACTTCTACTCCAGAGAATTTCGTCAATCTTGCTGAAGATAACGACGATGAGACTCCTAAAATCGCCCCAGTATCGATCGATACCAGCCAGCGTCGGTCGATACCCGTCCAAGGATCTACCAAAGACGTTTCGAAACAACAAGCATCGACCGACACTAGCCAGTGTCGATTGACACCAGTGCAGATACCTTCATGGGACATCTCAAGCCCACGTGTGTCGATCGATACCAACCCTGTTTCGATCGACACTGACCCTGAAGTCGAGAAACAGCCCGAGTTGAGTACATGTAGAGTCTATACGCCCAAGATACCTTTCCCTCGACTTCCTAGGAAGACCAAGAAGGAAGTGGAAGACTCCGGATGCAAGGCAATGCTAGATAAGTTGATTGTTGAGCTTCCTTTTGTCGATGCTATCAAGACTTCACCAGCTTTCAGGAGATATGTCAAGCGGATGGTATCGAGCAATGTGAACTTTGAAGACAGAGTGATGATGCTTACTCATGAGTGCAGTGCGATCCTGCTTAACAAGATTCCAGAGAAGCTACCAGACCCAAGGAGTTTTGTGTTGGACTGTACGATTTTCACAGAGAGATTCGAACGTTCTCTTTGCGATCTTGGCTCGAGTGTGAACCTTATGCCATACTCGGTTGCTAAGCGAATGGGAATGACAGATTTCACGTCCACCATGATTTCCTTGATACTTGCTGATCGCTCAGTGAGACTTCCCGAAGGATTGCTCGAAGATGTTCCGATTAAGATTGGGAATTGCTTGATCCCAACTGACTTCATTGTCCTGGAGTATGATGCAGAGCCCAGAGATCCTCTTATTCTGGGAAGGTCATTCCTAGCAACAGCTGCTGCTTTGATTGATTGCAGGAATGGGAAGATAGCTATTAACATCGGTGATTTGGTCATGACTTTTAACATGGAGAAGATGATGAAGAGACCAACCATCAATGGGCAGACTTTCTTTGTTGATACCTTCAGTGACATCGCTGAAGAGTATTTTCTGGAGATGCATCCTGAGGATCCACTAGAGAGACTATTGGTGTGTTTCACTGATTCAGAGGAGTTTCTGAGTGTTGCTACTGCTGTATACGCCAAATTGCTCGACACAACTGGAGCAGTATCGACCGACACCACTAAGGGTATCGATCGATACCAGGCGTGCGCAATAGAGGAATTGACCGTAACTCCTAAGAAAGCTGATATGCTTGGTGATTGGAGTGAGGAGAAAGCTCTCAAGATCAAACTTAAGCCCCTTCCAGCGAACCTAAGGTACATTTTTCTTGGCCCCAATTCCACATATCCTGTGATTGTTAATTCTTCTTTGAACAACGCAGAGATTGCCTTACTACTGAGCAAGTTGCGCAAGTATCGAAAAGCTCTCGGCTATTCTCTTGATGACATTTCAGGTCTTTCCCCAGATCTATGCATGCACATGATTCATCTTTAGGACGAGTCGAAGGCTTCGATTGAGCATCAGAGGAGGCTGAATCCGAACCTGAAGGAAGTGGTCAGAAAGGAGGTGATGAAGCTGTTGGAAGCAGGGGTCATTTATGCCATCTCAGACAGTTCTTGGGTCAGCCCAGTTCACGTTGTGCCCAAGAAAAGAGGAATCACTGTGGTGAAGAACGAGAAGGATGAGCTGATTCCTACAAGGACAATCGCTGGTCATCGGATGTGTATTGACTACAGGAAGGTGAATGCGGCCACAAGGAAAGATCACTTCCCAATGCCATTCATTGACCATATGTTGGAGAGATTAGCGAGTCACCCATACTACTGTTTCCTCGATGGGTACTCAGGCTTTTTCCAGATTCCTATACATCTAGAGGATCAGGGGAAGACGACCTTTACATGTCCTTATGGCACATTCGCCTACAACAGAATGCCATTTGGCTTATGTAACGCTCCAGCAACGTTTCAGAGGTGTATGATGTCTATCTTCACAGACATGATTGAGGAGTTTATGGAGGTGTTCATGGATGATTTTTGAGTTTATGGATCGTCATTTAAGAACTGTCTGGATAACTTGTGCAAGGTGCTATAGAGATGCGAAGAGAAACACTTGGTCCTTAATTGGGAAAAGTGTCACTTTATGGTTCAGGAGGGCATCGTTCTTGGGCACAAGGTTTCTAAGGCTGGGATCGAGGTTGACAAAGCTAAGAATCAAGTCATGACAAGCCTACAACCACCATCTGTGAAGGACATTCGAAGCTTCCTTGGTCATGCTGGGTTTTATCGACGTTTCATCAAGGACTTCTCCAAGCTTGCCCGCCCACTCACCGCCCTGTTATGCAAAGAAGTCACATTTGATTTCACCCCCGATTGCCTTGCAGCCTTTGAGGAGATTAAGAAAGCTTTGGTGAGTGCTCCTATTGTCCAACCTCCGGATTGGAATCTACCTTTTGAGATTATGTGCGACGCGAGCGATTTTTCAGTTGGTTCAGTTCTGGGTCAGAGGAAGGACAAGAAACTTCATGTTATCTACTATGCCAGCAGGACGTTGGATGATGCTTAGAGGAACTACAGCACCACAGAGAAGGAGTTACTTGTTGTTGTCTTCTCTTTTGAGAAATTTCGCTCTTATTTGATTGGGAGTAAAGTAACTGTCCACACAGATCATGCAGCTCTCAAGTACTTGCTGCAGAACAAGGATCTCAAGCCTCGCCTATGTTGTTGGGTCCTTTTGCTCCAAGGTTTCGACATCGAAGTTAAGGACAAAAAGGGCGTCGAGAACGGAGTTGCAGACCATCTCTCGAGGATGAGAATCGATGAAGACGTGCCTATTGATGATTTCCTATCTGAGAAGAACATTTACTTCATCGAGACTGGGTTTCACAGAGTTTCTGCCAAAAATCTGCAATTTTCACGAGCTGCAGGTTTTGGTGTCGATCGATACTCACCTAGTATCGGTCGATGCCCGTCGCCAGCCAGACCATTTTCACCTATGGATCACTTTGATGTTGAGGAATTTCTAGCTGCTGTGGCTACTCCAGCTCGACCTTGGTATGCTGATATCGCCAATTATCTTGCTGCAGCTGACGAGCCCAAGCACCAACAGCAGTATAACAGGAAGAAATTCATGCGTGACGTAAGGAGATTCTTCTGGGATGAACCTTACTTGTACAAGCACTGTTCTGATGGGATGTACATGAGATGTATTGCAGAGTCTGAGGTACCAGAGGTGTTGTACCATTGTCATGGGTCTGAGTATGCTGGACACTATGCTACTTTCAAGACAGTGTCCAAGGTTCTTCAAGCATGCTTTTGGTGGCCTACGATGTTTAAGGATGTTCATGCCTTCATCTCGCAGTGTGATGTCTGTCAGAGGAGAGGGAAGATCAGTAGGCGACATGAGATGCCACAGAACTTCATCCTTGAGGTGGAAGTTTTTTATTGCTGGGGCATTGATTTTATGGGTCCTTTTCCTTCATCACGAAAGAATAGGTACATATTGGTTGCTGTGGACTATGTGTCCAAATGGGTGGAAGCGATTGCTAGTCCAACCAACGAGTCTTCAGTGGTTCTTAAGCTGTTTAAGTCCATCATTTTCCCTCGATTTGGAGTACCTCGTATTGTTAGTAGTGATGGTGGCACTCACTTTATTAACAAGGTTTTCGAGAAGCTGCTGAAGAAGCATGGTGTGAATCATCGTATGGCCACTCCATATCATCCTCAGACTAGTGGGCAGGTCGAACTCTCCAACAGGCAGATCAAAGAGATTCTGGAAAAGACAGTGGGTACAACTCGGAAGGATTGGTCTACCAAGCTGGATGATGCACTATGGGCCTACCAGACTGCTTTCAAGACACCGTTTGGGACTACACCGTTTCACTTGCTGTATGGGAAAGCATGTCACCTTCCAGTGGAGATCGAGCACAAGGCAGCCTGGGTTACTAAGCTGATGAACTTTGACATCAAGTCTGCTGCAGAGAGGCGATTGGTTCAACTGAACGAGCTGGATGAGATTAGGCACCTTGCCTATGAAAATTCGAAGCTATACAAGGAGAGGACTAAGGCGTATCATGATAATGGATAATTTGTATCTAATACCAATTACCCAAATGCTATCGTTGTAGCACTTGGGGATCAATCCAAGGGAGGCAAAAAGAACAACACACTAAGAATGCAAGAAATGACTTAAGCTAGAGCAAATGTTTTGGGTTTTTATGTTTTTGAATTAAGAAAGTAAAATGCAACAAAGAAAACAAAGATAGAAATGTTGGATCATGGACTAAACAAGCAAATGAATGATTAACAATCAAATAACGATGACAAAGATTGCATAAAACACTATCCTAGAACATGGAATTCATAAATATGACTAATCCATTCTCATGACACTAATCACTTCACTAATCACCCAATTGACATAAACTCTCGTTTGCAATTAGGTAATCAATGAGCATTAATCTCCAATTCCATTTAGTTCACTAATCACCCTAGACATCAAATCTCATTGGCTAGGATGTGAAAAGCTCACAAAAGGCTTGGTTCAAGCATTTCATCGAACACCTCTCGGGCGTGAAATGCTTAAGCTCTAAGTTTGATCTCTCAATCTAAACTAGCTTTAAGATCAACCTATGTGAAGGATCTAACAAGAGTCAACCTAAATCATCATCATCTAACCATCAAGACAATTAACTAATAATGCAAATGCACACAATCAATGCTAATCCTTAGGTCTAGAACACTTGAATAAGGTTAATTCACTCTCATGACACTAACCTCTTTATTAATCACTTAATCAAGATCAAATTCTCATTTGTGATTAAATGACTAACAAGCATTAATATCAAGTTCCAATAACCAAAATAC
>PKMM01020008.1:20579-51015 GCA_002933915.1 Eutrema heterophyllum
AAAAAAAAAAAAAAAAAAGAGAATATGATAAAAAATAAGTCTGGGGGAGAGGAAAAGTGATACAAAAAAGTGTGAAATTGGGTGGTTCCTTGTCATGATATTGTATGGGAAATAGTCTAGAAGGTTCTTGGTATTAATTACAGCGATGAAACTGGCGATGAAGGCTTGGATGGATAATGTTGTGAAATAATGTGTGGAGTCTGGGAAGCTGCGAATGTCTACGGAGAAGTACATGGTGGTTAGATCTGGAACTAGTAAAGTGATGAGAAGACATTAGGAAAAAGGGTCATTGCAATGTCTCAAGAACATGTGAGTCTCCGTTGTTTTCAAACTTCTTTATCTGGTTTGGTTTTCTGTTTGCTTGAGGGCAAGCATAGGCTAAGTCTAGGGGAGTTGATATATCATGGTTTTTACCCGTTTTTGACCATGATATAAGTCCTTTTTATTGAGTATTTCTAGTGTTTTTGGAGTCTTTTAGAGTCTTTTCAGTTTTTAAGTACGTTTGGAGCATAATTGGAGATATTGAAGCATTCTGGAGCTTTTTGGAGCAAAGCAGAGATCATGCTGAGAAGGTCGATTTGGAGTCCGAGTATCGACCGATACCACTTATGGTATCGATCGATACCGACTGCAGAGAAACAAGAGTCGCGACTTTTCTGAAGTTTGAAGAAATTGCTCCTTGGTCCAGAAGTCTTTAATTATTACAAGAAGCCCCAAAACGTGTTTTAGGATTATAATTAGGTTTTTCAGCCACTTTTGTTGGCTACGCTTTATTCTATTCTGGTTTTTCTTGAGAACAATTGAAGGAGACAAGTCTGAACTTTGTTCATCAGAGAGAAGATTTCGAACCTTTGTTTTACTCTATTCTTCTTTTATCTATTGAAGTATTATTCAGTCATGTTGCTTTCTTTAATCTCCATGTCTGAGTAGTTCTCTTTTAGGTTTAGGGTTCTCATAAAAGGATTTCTCTGTATGTTAGATAGATCGATTTATTAGGATTCATAATCAATCAAGTTCTTCACCATAGGTTGTTCTTAGTGCTAATTCTAGCTTGATCACCTAGATCTTAGATTTTAGGTTAATCAATTAGACACGAAAGTGTGATTGGAAACCTGACAGAACCTAGGGTGAGCAAAATAACTATCTGCAAAGAAATTTGGTTTAATTGTTTTGTGAACATATCAAACCTGAACTCTAAAGCTGGTTTAGATCTTTAGGATTAGCAAAGAAATTTGGAATTCTAGGATTTAGATTTAGATAATTCTCGCAACGAAAGTTGGTTAATTATAACTTAGTGATTTGAGTTCAAGAACCGTGCTTAATATGAATCCTGATAGATTGTTTTGTCTGCATTCCCTGATTTCCTGAGAAACACCCTGGGCCTATCTTTCTCCCATTGAATTTATAACCCACTTGATAATCTTAGTTGTTTTCTGTTTAATCTATTGACTTAGCTTAATTCAAATCTTGCAATCTATTGAGTGATATCTTGAGTCTTTGTGGTTCGACCCCTAACTTACTGCAACTACTGCTTTAGTAATTTAGGGTATTATATTTGAGCATATCAGAAACCATGATTGGGGCAGTCTCTAGTGTATTCCTTAAAACGTTCCAATGCCTCATAGAAAGATTCAGTAGGTCCTTGTTGAAAACCCGAGATCTTGCTTCTTATAGAGTTCGATCTCTGATTGGTGTAAAATTGGTTCAAGAAGGCACCTATGTACTCATCCAAAGTAGTGATTGACTGAGGGGGCCGACAGCGACTTCATCCATCTAAGTGCCTTGTCATTCAAAGAAAAGGTGAATAACTTGCACTTGAAATAATCAGCAGGAACTCCATTTGATCGAGTCGTGCTACATATCTCCTCGAAAGTGTCAATGTGATCGAGCGGTTGCTCGGGGGGCAAGTGGTAGCGTCGGATTCGTCTCCGAAACTACAAGTTTTAAATTTGTAAACCTAAAGGTTCTGCAAGTGCACAAACGTGCGTTGTAGTACTTTAGGTATCGATCCACAGAGAGGGAATGTTGTTCTATGAGACCTTAGACAGAGAATAGCAAGGAATTCTAGAACGAGAATAGGTTTTATAAGGGTTTTTGTCACGAAAATTGTAAAGAACGGAAAAACGGAAAATTGCTTGTAAAATAATCTAAGAAAATCGATGGCATAAACTAAAGAGAAAAACGATTTGTAAACTATATTAAAACGGTATTGGGTCGGCAGGAATATCTAGGGGTATGCTCGATTCAATCACGGTCCTTAAGTTCTTAGTAACGAAGTTTTTAGATTTTAACTCCACAAATTCAACATAATAAACGGCGTAGCCTACTTTCGTACATCCTACGCACCAACAATCTATACACTCGACCAATAGCTTTCGTCTCTGGCCGCGTGGAAAATCGTGCTGTTCGCGCTGGTTCTTCTTAGTTCACGACACTCCGTAATTATACTTTCGTATCTTACGACGCGACACGCTCTTATAGATGAACGGTTCGGATATTTAGATTCAGCACTTTTGGTGGTTCTTTAACACCTATGAATCACCTCTAATTCATGACGCTAGATTTGGCATTAACAACGATCTATAAGAAAGAGCTCTAGAAATCGGCTAGGGTTTACCATGTGAAATCTTTATCGAACATAGAATTCCCCTTTGATAACCCATTTAAACCCAACGATTAACATACTCGAACATAGGTTTCTTCTATAAAAAAGAGCTCTAGAAATCGGCTAGGGTTTTACCAAGTGAAATCTTTATCAAACATAGAATTCTCTTTTGATAACCCATTTAAACCCAACGACTAAACTACTCGGACATACTAGAATTGAAAGACATAATTAAATAAAAACAAGAGATTGATGGAAGAGGATTCTCGATTTTAAGAATTAAGTCTGGAGAAAACCTCTTTACCAATCTCTAAAAGTATTGAACGAAAAGTAAAGTGCAAAAAAGTAAGAACAAAAAGTAAAGCAAACTAGAACATATAGTATTGCATAAAGTAAATTAAAATAAAGAGCAGGAGATTGGTGAAGGAGCCTCTCGAATTTAAAAACGATATCCGGAGAGAACTTCTCCACCAATCCCATAAAAAACTAAAGAAAAGACTTGCAAAAAGTAAACTAAAAGAGGCACAAAATGAGTCACAATAGGTTACACGAAATCGTGGCTGTAAAAGAAGTATTTATAGGTCTTCAACTCTTGCTTTCGTCGGTCTTTAGGGTTTTGAGTTGACGGAAAATGAACGAGAATTGAAATTGGGATTATAGGACGAAATTAGTTTGGCCACAGGTCCAGTGGGTCTAGCCACGGCGAACCTTCACTTGGCCTCGGGTGGAGGCTTCCTGGCCGCGGTGAATTGCCTCTTGGCCGCAGCTGGACTGCTCTGGGAGTGGCCGGATGGGACATATTGATCTTGATGTATCTTTTGATTGAACCGTTGGATCGTCCTCAAATCTGTTGGAATGGAAAGGTAGCTGGTCCTTCTTGAATATCTCCAAAATTGGGCTGGATCAGATGGGGAGAAGAACCTCTTTGGCAATTGAACTTCTGACGGTTTGACTCTGAGCCGAAAATCTGGTTTTTCTCCAATTTGCAACGCTTTTGCCTAAGTAACCTGAAAAGAATTTTGAAACTACAAATATGCGAAAACAGTAATAAAAACATAGAAAATCGAATGAAACACTTATTAAAGTGTTCTTAAATAGATAGTAAAACGGGTAAAAATACGGTGTTATCACCCAGCTGCGGCCAATAGGCAATCTACCGTGGCCAGGAAGCCTCCACCCGCGGCCAAGTGAAGGTTCGCCGCGGCCAGACCCACTGGACCCGCGGCCAAGTTGATTTCGTTCCGTAAGCCCAATTTCAAGGCCCGTTCATTTCCCGTCAACTCAAACCCCTAAAGACCGACGAAAGCAAGAGTTGAAGACCTATAAATACTTTTTTTACAGACACAATTTCTTGGGCGCTCTTTTACATCTTTTAGTTTACTTTTTGCATTACTTTTCTTAAGCTTTTGTACGAGATTGGTGGAGAAGTTCTCTCCGGACTTAGTTCTTGAAATCGAGAGGCTCCTTCACCAATCTCCTGCTCTTTATTTAATTTATTTTATGCATTACTCTATGTTCTAGTGTTCTTGCTTTTACACCATTTTTAGTTTAGTTTGCTTTACTTTTTGTTCTTACTTTTGTTCGATACTCTTAGAGATTGGTAGAGAAGTTCTCTCCGGACATCGTTCTTAAATTTGAGAGCCTTCTTCTTCCATCAATCTCCTGTTTTTATTTAATTATGTGTTTCAATTCTAGTATGTGCGAGTATTTTAATCGTTGGGTTTAAAGGGGTTATCAAAGGGGAATTCTATGTTCGATAAGGATTTCACATGGTAAAACCCTAGCCGATTTCTAGAGCTCTTTCTTATAGTTCGTTGTTAATGCTACATCTAGTGTCATGAACTAGAGGTGATTCATAGGTGTTAAAGAACCACCAAAAGTGCTGAATCTAAATATCTGAACCGTTCATCTATAAGAGCGTGTCGCATCGTAAGATATGAAAGTATACTTACGGAGTGTCGTGAACTAAGAAAAACCAGCGCGAACAGCACGATTTTCCGCACGGCCAGAGACGAAAGCTACTGGTCGAGTGTATAGATTGTTGGTATGTAGGATGTACGGAAGTAGGCTACGCCGTTTATTCTGTTCAATTTGTGGAGTTAAAATCTAGAAACTTTGTTACTAAGAGCTTAGGGACCGTGATTGAATCGAGCATACCCCTAGATATTCATGTCGATCCAACACCGTTTTAATATAGTTTACAAATCGTTTTTCTCTTTAGTTTATGCCATCGATTTTCTTAGATTATTTTACAAGCAATTTTCCGTTTTTCCGTTCTTTACAATTTTCGTGACAAAAACCCCTATAAAACTTATTCTCGTTCTAGAATTCCTTGCTATTCTCTGTCTAAGGTCTCATAGAACAGGATTCCCTCTCTGTGCATCGATACCTAAAGTACTACAACGCACGTATGTGCACTTGCAGAACCTTTAGGTTTACAAATTTAAAACCTGAAGTTTCGGAGACGAATCCGAAGCTACCAAGTTTTTGGCGCTGTTGCCCGGGGAAGCAATCACTACTTGTTCTCTCACACCTTAGAGGTTAGTAAATCAACTCTAGAACAAACTTTTTCTTTTTAATTTTTCGTTTTTGTTTTCCTTCGTTTTAGGCTTTGAAACATGGACTCGCCTCTGGTGCGAGATGACTACTACGAGCAGGGTTGATACGACGCATCTTGTGCTCACTACTCTCACAACTCACACATCAACTGTGATTCGTTCTACATGGATCGGAAACCGGCACCGACCAGCTACTCTCATGGACGCCACAAGGCTACTTACTACCGAGACGAGCCTTTTGCGTCTCAATTTGCCAACTCTCGACAAAAATCTCATGATCAACACCATCAATTCTCGGACCAGCACATTTGCACCTCAAAGATCAGCTTGCGTTTGGAACGACTCAACGTGATGCTAAATCAATACCTTGACTGTCAAGTGGTGACCGAAGCGGCCATGAACAAGAAGCTAGACACAATAACACCGAATTCGACAAGAAGTTTGATGATCTTGTTGCCCACGTCATCACACTCGAGGAACAGACCCAAAAAGATGATGCTGCTATCAAAGAGAATACGAAAACCATGGAAGAGGAGCAAACAAAGCAAAAGTATGACATCATTCAAAACTCCATGGAGATTCGCAATTCAAACAGAACAAATCCCCACGGATCCCCCTCACCGCGGTCGCGAGCCCTCCAGCCGCGGTCGCGAACCCTCCAGCCGCGGCCAAACCACCTTTCGCCGCGCCTGTGTCCTCCCGATCCACGACCGAGCTGCCCTTCACTTCTCCTCCATCTTCTCCAGCTGCGGCCAGCACCTGCTCTTCTCTCCTTGGACCCTTCTAGTCTCGTTCACCCTCCTTCGAGCAAGCCGCCTTCTCTGTAGACACTCAAGCTTCAGATGCGCCCTCAAGCGACTTGGAACCATATTTATATGCACCTTGAAAGTTGAGTCAAGCTCAACACGAAGCCGCATCCTCTTCATCAACAACACTTCAAAGGAGCCCGCCAAGGAAGATCTATATGCCTTGTATCGATTCTTACCATTGCTTTAACACCACATACTCTCATTATGAGTCCTACTCGGCCTTTGAACCAACACCTCCATAAAGTCCAATACCCGAGGAGCCAAAGACACAAAGCATCTCATGAGAAAGATTGATCGAATTCAACAAATTTTTGAAATCGATCCCGATGTTCATACCTTTCCCAGACGTGTGGGAAAAAGGTTGTCCACAAGAATTCTTCGCTACAGCAAGGAGAGTAGAGAAGATATTCGTACGTATTTCATGAGGGCAAGGCGTTCAACAACACCATATGGTACGTCTTACACTATTCGCATATTTCATCCCAAGAAACACAAGAGATACTCGAACAAGATTAGTTGGGAGAAGTTAGAGGAATTCAACAGTGTGGTTCGTGATCTACCTCGAGGAACAACATTTTCTAGAGCTTGCATGGAAAATATGATTGGTCACTTCTTTTGTGAAAGTAAAAAGTCCATCTCGGAGATAGAAGATCTTTTCAACAATGCTATGAATGGAAGACCCGTTCGAACTCTCCATAAGATTCAAGAACAAGGTCAGTTTCTCATCACTTGTACCATCCATGGAGTCGAGTTTAAAGACATTCTTTGTGACTCCGGAGCCTGCCTTAGAATTATGTCAACATCAACTGCCAAAAGCCTCGGTATTAAGCACGTGCACCGCACCCGAACAAAAATCAGCATGGCTGATGAATCTTGTGCTACACCAAAGGGGATTGCCTATGACATGCCAATAAGGATTGGAGATTGCATAGTCCCCGTCGATTTCTACATCGTCAAGGCGACGAAAGTTGATTCTACACCCGTGATCCTAGGATGGCCTTTCTTGTCAACCATTGGAGCCATCATGGATTGGAGCAATCGACGTGATTCCTTTGTCAACGTCAACAAAGATGTGTTCTACAATGCTGTCCGCTCAAGTTCAAGAAGGACGGATATCCCAATTTGAGAGACCCTGATCCTGACTCACTATGTAGCGATGATTCACATGACGAGGAGACCCAAAGGAGATCAAAGAAAACTTGTCGAAAGACACTGTCCTTCTACGACTAAGCTCATCTAGCTACCAACGTCGAGCTAAACGACTTTAAACAAAAGTGCTCAATGGGAGGCAACCCATTTTAGGTATGCTTTTACTTTTCATTTTTTTTCTTTTTCTATTAACGTTTTCTTTCCCTTAGTTTCAGCTTTCTAATAACCCAAAAAACCGAAAAGACAAAAAGAAGAAATCACGAACTAGAGGTGAGAGTATTTTAATCGTTAGGTTTAAAGGGGTTATCAAAGGGGAATTCTATGTTCGATAAAGATTTCACATGGTAAAACCCTAACCAATTTCTAGAGCTCTTTCTTATAGATCGTTGTTAATTCTAAATCTAGCGTCATGTACTAGAGGTGATTCATAGGTGTTACGTACCACCAAAAGTGCTGAATCTAAAAACTCCCGAATTGTTCATCTATAAGAGCGTGTCGCGTCGTAAGATTTCAAAAGTATACTTACGGAGTGCCGTGAACTTTTGAACCAGCTCGAACATCACGATCTTCCGCGCGGTCAGAGACGAAAGCTACTGGTCGAGTGTATAGGTTGTTGGTGCGTAGGATGTACGAAAGTAGGCTACGCCGTTTATTCTGTTCAGTTCGTGGAGTTGAAATCTAGAAACAGTTACTAAGAGCTTAGGGGCCGTGATTGAATCGAGCATACCCTAGATACCCCTGTCGACCCAACACCGCTTTATTATTATTTACAAATCGTTTTTCCAATTAGTTTATGCCATCGATTTTCTTAGTCTATTGTACAAGCAATTTTCCGTTTTTCGTTCTCTACATTTTCGTGACAAAAACCCCTATAAAAACTTATTCTCGTTTTAGATTTCTTTGCTATTCTCTGTCTAAGGTCTCCAAGAACAGCTCTCTCTCCATGTGGATCGATACCTAAAGTACTACAACGCACGTCTGTGCACTTGCAGAACCTTTAGGTTTATAAATTTAAAACCTGAAGTTTCAGAGACGAATCCGACGCTACCACTGGGACTGCTTCGGGAGTGGCCTGATGGGACATCTTGATCTTGATGTATCTTTTGATTGAACCGTTGGATCGTCCTCAAATCTGTTGGAATGGAAAGGTAGCTGGTCCTTCTTGAATATGTTCAAAATTGGGCTGGATCAGACTGTGAGAAGAACCTCTTTGGCAATTGAACTTCTGACGGTTTGACTCTGAGCCGAAAATTTGGTTTTTCTTCAGTTTGCAACGCTTTTGCTTAAGTGACCTGAAAAGAGTCTTGAAACTACAAATATGCGAAAACCGTAATAAAAACATAGAAAAGCGAATGAAACACTTATTAAAGCGTTCATAAATAGATAGTAAAACGGGTAAAAATACGGTGTTATCAGCAAGCCATGGAATTGATTTTGCTTCACCAATCCAATGATATGTGGCTTAATCTCAAAAACATGCCTTTGAGGATTAGGAGGATGAATTGGATTCTTATCCAAGAACAAAGCATCGGAAGAGTCAAAATCACAGATGGTTTGATGATTTCAGTGTTGAGCGGCTGGTGGTGGCCTTTGGTGTGCTGGTTGCTGAGCTGGTTGCTGAGCTTGTTGCACTCCTTGGGGAGGGAATAGCTGAAGTAGTTGTTGCTGAAGTTGTTGCAACGCAACTTGGTCAAAGGGGCGATGATCTTCCACTCGCGGTGGAGGTTGTTGGGCAGCGCCAACGAGTGGATCGTTCGGATCACCGTCTCAAGATGGAGGGTCTTTGTTTAGGTCACCGAGGTTGGCGACATGAGGGTTAACACCGTGAGGTTGCTGCAAGAGAGCAGCATTGGCGTTAGTGAGGGTAGCGGGTTGCTCTTGAGCGAGCCATTCTTCTTCGGTAAGGAGGGGTCGATTTTCTAGCTCGGCCATCCTTTGTTGTTGTTGTTTTGTTTTCTAAGTTGTCTCTCAAGTCTATCTATCTCCANAACGCAACTTGGTCAAAGGGGCGATGATCTTCCACTCGCGGTGGAGGTTGTTGGGCAGCGCCAACGAGTGGATCGTTCGGATCACCGTCTCAAGCTGGAGGGTCTTTGTTTAGGTCACCGAGGTTGGCGACATGAGGGTTAACACCGTGAGGTTGCTGCAAGAGAGCAGCATTGGGGTTAGTGAGGGTAGCGGGTTGCTCTTGAGCGAGCCATTCTTCTTCGGTAAGGAGGGGTCGATTTTCTAGCTCGGCCATCCTTTGTTGTTGTTGTTTTGTTTTCTAAGTTGTCTCTCAAGTCTATCTATCTCCATATCAGGTTCGAATAGAATTTCAGAAGTAGAACTTCTAGTCATACACCTGAAATGCGAAAGAAAAACTCAAAGGAACAAAATAGAAATTTTTTAAAAATTTTCTAAGAAAAATTAAAATGCAGAAAATAAACGTTTTAGACTAGATTAACACAGAATCCAAAAGCAATATTATCTAAGCCCCCAGCAACGGCGCCAGAAAACTTGATGTGGGTAAAGTTTTCACCCAACTAATACTTAGCTCCAAGTGCACATCAATCACAATTAGTATAGTACGAGATCGAATCCACATGGACTTAGCAATTGCATGACGAAAACGTTAGAAAATTAATCAAGCTAAAACAAAACAAAAGAGAGATGTCGATGGTGATTAACTAATAAAGTAAATAAGCAAATAAAAATTAGAGATTAAATCAATAGAGAAAATGTTAGGTTTTAGGGAAATCTCATGGAAACATGCAACAATAAGATAGATGATTTGTTAGGGATTCAATTAAAAACCGTCTTGAACACAAAACACGAATTTATAGTCTTTCCACTGTCGTGGCTCTGACCATTATGTTTTACAAACCAATAGACTCAGCTTTCGTTGGTTATTGTAGAATTAAAACATGCTTTAAATCGACCAAGTAATGATGAAGTTCACTAAACTCCTTAACTCAACTTTTGGAAGGTTAAGACGTTTAGCTCATCAAATATGAGTTCCGGTATAACAAGCTTTTGGAGAGTATATTAGCCTAAGATCAGATTAGTAAATGCGCGGTAAAGTAATCATGCATTGAGAACAAATAAAGATGAAGAACCAGATGAATATCCCTTTTAAACAATCATCATATCAATATCGAATTATGCACCCTTAGATCCCCTTCAACCTAACAAACTAACTACTCACTCATGATGCACGAAACACAGCAAGTATGAATAGATATCATGATGAGAATACTTGTATTAAAAGAGTTAGGTTGAGAAAACTTTTCTATATCGAAGTACAAAGTCAAGATCTTCACATTGAAGCTCTTAGAATCCAAAATCGATGAAACTCTTCTAAAAACAATGAAAGAGATGGCTACTGCCGTTTAGGTCTTTATTCTAGGGTGGCTCTCTTTTTTATGAGGCTAAAAACAAGTATTTATAGCCCTAAAGTCGTCTAGGGTTTCATTAAACCGAAAAAGGAAGGTTTTGGTTCGCAAGGGCGCAGCTACGGCCAAGCTTCTGGGCCGAGCTCCTGGGTCGTGGTGGTGGCATCGGGTGAGAAGAGAATTCTCTAAGCCGATCCCCTAGGCCGATCATGGACCTTATTTCTGCATTCGTCTCCTTTGCAAGCCAGATGGACATGTCTCCAGTAGAATCGTTGTAACTTCTTAACCACGGCTCCAAATTTCATCTCAATCCATCAACGGGAAGACATCCAACGAAGGTGAAACTTCTGATGCATATGTGCTGTCCAATTGGAGAAATCCGCCTTTCTTGAGCTTTATGTGCTTGGCTGATCTTTTGGACTTGGAAACATGTTTTGGACGTGGACAACTCCTTTTTGGCTCCATTTGGCATCCTTTTGACACTACAAGAAAACACAGTTTTTGCGACCACCTAAAACGTCCTAAAACGGTCGCAAATACACTATTTGCGACTAATGTAAGACTACCACAAGTGGTCGCAAATATTTCGTCGCAAAATACATTAGTCGCATAATGATCGCAAATTTACGACAACTTTGTGATGGCATATTATCGTCGTATATAAGCGACTATTTTGAGACCAAAATTATTGGTCGTTTATTAACGAGTAGATAGTGACAACGCTATTTAGCGACTGATTTCAGACACAATTAGAAGTCGTATTATTGAGACTACTTTGGGACGGTTTTATTGTCATAGATTTGCGATGTTTTTAAGACGAAATCAGTCAAAGCTTCGACGGTCTACAAAACTTATAATTTGTATATGTGGTCGCAAAATGATCGCAAATTTGCGACTGATTTAAGATTGCTTGTTAACAAATTAGTCGCAAAAGCGTCACATATTAACAACTAATTTGCCACAATTTTTGCTCTTGTCCTGGTCGCATATCAGTAAATTATTTATAAATTCAATTGCAAAATTAAAAAAATCTAAAATCAAAATAATAATTAGAATTTCACATTTTTATACCAAAAAGCTTCAAACATAACAAAAGATTCAAAAGATTCAAAACATTTATATATTCAAAATCTTAAACAACCTAATCTTAAAAAGATGGAGAGATTGGTGAATTATTTGTGGCCGGTAAGGTGGTTGGTGCAGTGGTTGTTGCGGTGGCTGGTGAGGTGGCTGGTGCGGTGGCTGGTGCGGTGGTTGCTGCGGCTGCGGTGGCTGCTTGAGAAGCCACAAACGATGTAAACGCGGGATCATTATTTTGAGGTACGCCTCCAAGCTTGAGATCCGAGTTTGAGCAAGTCGTTGCTCCTCATCACGTCGAGCATTTTCCGCTTCTTGTTCAGCGATCTTTTGATAAGCAGTTTGAAGTTGTTCTTGCATCTCTGAAATTGATGACGTGGTTGCATAACTTTCCTTGGTTTTCCCGTTGTTGAACAACTCTCCAAGTTGGCCAAGTCCATAAGCATTTCCCCTGTCATCTGTTTCAGTAGACTAAAAAAAAAAAAAAACACAAGATGATTCACAAGAAGACAGCAACAAACGAACCAGCAAAGTCAAAAGCAACAAACTGAAAAACTGATTCGAATTAAAGATCCAAACACTTAAACAGAGACTCGAATTAAAGATCCAATGCAATCAACATCAAGTATTCATGCTCAACAAAACAAAGACATATTAATATGCTATAAGAAGAGGAAGACAAAAACGAAATTACCTTAAGAAATATCTTGTTCTTTTCTTCAACGGTGAGGGTCCGATGAGTTGATTGTTGAGACGAATGTTCTGAAGTTTCTGAACCTTCGACATCCATTTGAGACATCATATCTTCTATGTTCTTCTCATATGTGTCATCTATCTTTCTGGCCTTTTGATCAACAAATGTTCCATCTGCCCTTGTATGTGTTTTCATAAACACTTCTCCAAATGAGACAGGACGCCCTAATTCTTCCTCCTGTAATGATACAAAAACAGATTTATTTATGTGAAATGCAATATATAAAATCAATTAAAAACGTTTTACCATTTCTTGTTGAACTTGCAAGTATGATTTCTGCCCGGATACGAGTTTGTGGGGACCAAGACCGCCACGGTCAGAGTTACGGCATTGTGATGCAGTAGAGCTCCTCTCCATTGCGTACGGAGAGTCCGAATGAGCCAACATTCCAGCCCAAAGCGTCTCGCCAATCCAAGGTGGTCTCTCACCACTGTTTTTAGCTTGACTTACAATACCTTTCTTCCGTTTTTTGGCTCTCTTCAAGAATCCTGCTTTCACCAGGTCGGTAATCCCGATATCCCAATTGTATTTCCGCTACACAATACAATTTCAGGTGTTTAGTTTGTATCTAATTCATTACTATGTCACTATAATACAAAAAGAAAAGATGATTCACAAGAATACATCAACAAAAATCAGAGTGTTTTGATTACCGAAAAAGTTCTGAAATATCTTTCTTGAATGCGTATAGACGTTTTGCGCCAGCTATAGTAAGGCCCATCAAATTTCCTCCGAAATATGCCAGAAATGACTCGAGACAGTTTTTCTTTGTCACGGTTAAACCTGTTACATGAATATCAAAAGAGGTTAAGAAATGAAAATCCACACACAAAAACCATATTGTTTATTCACAAACAAATACACAATTCACACTTAGCTATAATTTTTTCACACGTACCAGATTGTTTATTCACAAACAAATGCACAAAAATCAGAGTGTTTTGTGACTACAAATACACAATTCACAAAAACCAGATTGTTTATTCACAAACAAATGCACAAAAATCAGAGTGTTTTGTGACTACAAATACACAAATACACAATTCACAAAAACCAGATTGTTTATTCACAAACAAATGCACAAAAATCACAGTTTTATTCACAACAAATACACAAATACACAATTCACAATATTATCAAAGGAAGTCTTTCATATATAGCAAACCAGATTGGTTAAGAACGTAAAATTAAATAACTAAACTAAAGCTCATATACTAGACTATCTATTTCAATCAAAGCAAATAAAATTAAGCCAGCAGNTTCCGCTACACAATACAATTTCAGGTGTTTAGTTTGTATCTAATTCATTACTATGTCACTATAATACAAAAAGAAAAGATGATTCACAAGAATACATCAACAAAAATCAGAGTGTTTTGATTACCGCCAGCAGCTCTCAATCAAACCAGCAACCACAATTTGATCAAAGGAAGTCTTTACCATGTGTTCTCAACGTGGGGAAGAGGATGTGGACTCAAGATTGTTAGATGTTCTTGGCCAGGAAGAGCCAACAAATCATCTAACAACTGTTGGAAGTCCGGTTGTGGCTATGGATCATTAGGAGGAGGAGGTTGATGGTCTTGAACAGGCGGTTGTTGTTGGGGAATCTGATAAGGAGGAACTATTGTCGGTGGAATCTGATAAAAAGGAGCTAGTGGCTGGGGAATATGATAAGGCGGAGGCTGTGTCTGTGGGATATGGTAAGAAGGCAGTTGTGTAGTCGGAGAAGTAACTCCTTGCGGTGGTTGATTAGCGACTTCGGGGTGTGGATTAGCGTATTGCGGCTGTGTCCTCGGGGGATATTGGGCTGGAAGACTTGCTCTAGATGTATGGGAACCCGATTCTGCCGCATCGGAGGACCGGTTGGAGGCGTGAGAAGACGAGCCGACAGCTCCGATTGATCTCCCACCGGCGGATAATTGGCCACCACCGCGGGCTCTACCACCTCTGCCTTTACTTGCTTTTGGCTTGGAAGTCATTATCTTCAAGTTAACAACGAGCAATTCGGAGATTGAGAGAAAGACTTTCGGAGATTGAGAGAAAAAGAGAAACCGAGATTGAGAGAGAAAGAAATTCGGAGATTGAGAGTGAAAGAGATTCGGAGATTGAGAGTGAAAGAGGATCGGAGATTGAGAGATTTTGGGTTTCGGAGATTGAGAGAAAAAAGGGTTTCGGATCGGTTTCGGAGATAGTGAGAGAGGCTAGGGTATTTCGACGATATAAGGGAAGAATTAACAGGGAAGTCCCTAAAGAGTCGCAAACTTGGTCGCAAATAAAAAAAAGAGGGATATGTTACCGCGAGTTATTTCACCAAAAATTCTATAAATTTCAGAATGGTCGTAAAATCGTCTCAAAGTCGTCACTAAAATGCGACTGTTTTGTGACTGTTCTTAACCCTATACCCTAAACCCTAAACTTTTCAATCATTCTTAATAAAAATATGACTATACAATAATTCTTTAACTAATTCTAACACTTTAACTCTCTAAATAAACATTAAACTAGGATATGTTGTGTAAATTTTGAAAGTTTTCTATATTTCAAAATCATTTCATAAAAACACATATGTACTTACTATATGTTATGATAATATACAACCATAAGTTTTAAAAATTGGAATTTATAAAAAAAAATCTCTGCTATCATGATTCAATATATTTAAAAGTTCAAATCTATGTAAAAACGTACAAATTAACATATTTACAATTCAATAATGATGATTTTTTTTTTAAAAGTAGAGTGGAGTTGCTAAATAATAGCAAATCGGTCACAATTTCATATGTTGTTCATGAATTAGTCGCAAATTAGTGGGTAAATTAAGACAATTTTGTGACTACAAAAAATATTGTCGCAAAATTGTCTCAAAATGGTCACAAATTGCGACTGTTTTGTGACAGTTCTTAACTCATATGTTCTTACTACATGTTATGATAATATACAACCATAAGTTTGAAATATTGGAATTTCTAAGTTTTTTTACCTGTTATCATGTTTTATTGTATGTAATAGTTCAAATCTATGTAAAAAGTACATATTTACAATTCAATTTGCATTGATTTTTTTTTTTAAATAGAGTGGGGTTGCTAAGGAGTAGCAAATCAGTCACAATTTCAGGTGTTAGTCAGGAAGTGGTCGCAAAATAGTGGGTATTTTAAGACCTTTTTGTGACCACTAATAAAATTGTTGAAAATCTGTTTTCTGGAGTGTCGAACCACGGACCTCTGAAACATGTGCTTAGGTGCATAACCAAAGTGCCATTACGATCATTCAGTATTTTTTTACATTAACTAATATATAAAGACTCTTTTGTGACATAACATACACGATAATTATACATGATAATTATATTACAAAGATATTATACATGATAATTATACATGATAATTATATTACAAAATATACATGATGATTGATATATTTTTTTGTTACAAAATTTATTACATAGATATAAATTAAATTATTATTCAAGTTCCTCATCTTCATCATCGAAAGATAATAAATTACAAAGAAATTCGTCCTCTGCTTCCTGGTCTTCGATCTCAAAATCAATTTCTTCATAAGGATGATTTCCCTCTACTAAACTATCAATTATGATTTCATCAATCGTATTCGTGAGGCCATCATCAACTGTTTGCTGCAATATAACCAGCTCTTTTTCGTTAAACTTTCCATGAACACCTTGCCTTGGATTTACTTTCAGGACTATGAGCCACACTTTCCGAGGTCGTTTAATGTATGGGTATGAAANAAATAATGTTTTGTATTTTGATTTGAATTTATATATTCTGATCTCAATTTATATATTATAAATTTCATCTTAAATTAAAACTATGTTTATGTTTCTATGTTTAAGTGGCTGGATCAACCGCCCATAATACTATCTTAAATACAAATCTTAAATATCCAAATCGATCCCCTTATGGTATCAGAATACACCATATATATATATATACAGATGCATGCATACTTAATTAAAACAAAAATTACCTAAAATAAAAGGTTCGTAATTTTGATATCTCCTCGATGATAGCACATCAATAATGCCTCCTTCTCGCATTCGGGTACCTTCGCCAATTGTAGGGTCAAACCATTCACAATAGAAAAGTGTGATTTTCAAATTTATAAATCATGGATACTCGAGCTCTATGATATTTTCCATAGTCCCATAAAAATCATCCTCTTCAGATGTTTCAGAATAATTTTGTCCTCGCACACATACCCCATAATTCATTGTTTTTTTTGTGAGTCTGTGGTCTCGCGTGTGAAACAAATACCCTCTTGTAAAATACATGGGCCATGACTTGACTTTATTTTCAGGATCTTCCACTATTTCAAGAATCCAAGGAGGAAAATTTTCTTGACTTTTCATTGTATTCACCTATATATGTATATGTAAATATATTAAAAAATAAATTCATATATATTCTTTAACAATCAGTAGATTGATAGTAAATACGTACATATTGGCGAACCCATATATGAAAATCTTCATCTCCTTTCGACTTCACCTCATCATCAGAGAGTTCTGGATATTCAAATCGAATATGCGCGTCCAACAATCTGTTTTGCCAAAAACAATAAGAAATATTTAATAAACTAAATTAATTATACAAATTAATTAAAATATCACAATTAAGTTAATGAACCGTATATAAAGTACCTCTCAAGCGGCTGAAAATAGTCACAATTGCGCAAGACATATGCATGTGCGCAAGACATATGCATGTGCGCATTTATAATCTTTCTCAGTTAACCAAAATTCAGTACTTTGGCCACTTGGACGACCTACTTGAGTGAATATATCCGGTACTTGTATAGGATATACAGGTACTTCACCTTCATCATACCGACTTGACCTGAGAAATAATAATATATTGATGACCAAAAATAGTCACCTTCATTTTAGCTCGTATAATTCGAAGCGAAAATTCAAATTAGTGTTCGGAGAAATATTCACCACCATACCTTCTTCTGTGAGCTGTAGAAATGTGCGAAGCAAAGTAGTGTTCTGAGAAATAAGATATCTCGTCATTTATGTATGATTGANGTGGTTCTACATGCCTTATACGCTCAAATAAAACTTGTTCGCCAGTTAAAGATGGCGGTGGGTAGTCGTTCAATGCGTGCTTTCCCTTCAAAAAGTTTTTTTTATTCTTCCGTAACGAATGACTTACAGGAAGAAATCGTCTGTGACAGTCAAACCAACATGTCTTCCTACCAGCCGAAAGATAAAAAGCTTTTGTATCATCCATACAAATAGGACACGATATGCATCACATCAAGATTGTGTCGTAGCGTCAGATCGTTCCCGTACGGTAGCTCCCAAAATATGCTTTCTTTATGCCAATTATGCCACTCCTCATAGCCGTCCACTTTAATTTCATGACCATTTCCACCGCATTCAGATGTTTTGGGTGGTTCTACATGCCTTATACGCTCAAATAAAACTTGTTCGCCAGTTAAAGATGGCGGTGGGTAGTCGTTCAATGCGTGCTTTCCCTTCAAAAAGTTTTTTTTATTCTTCCGTAACGAATGACTTACAGGAAGAAATCGTCTATGACAGTCAAACCAACATGTCCTCCTTCCAGCCGAAAGATAAAAAGCTTTTGTATCATCCATACAAATAGGACACGATATGCATCACATCAAGATTGTGTCGTAGCGTCAGATCGTTCCCGTACGGTAGCTCCCAAAATATGCTTTCTTTATGCCAATTATGCCACTCCTCATAGCCGTCCACTTTAATTTCATGACCATTTCCACCGCATTCAGATGTTTTGGGTGGTTCTACATGCCTTATACGCTCAAATAAAACTTGTTCGCCAATTAAAGATGGCGGTGGGTAGTCGTTCAATGCGTGCTCTCCCTTCAAAAAGTTTTTTTTATTCTTCTGTAACGAATGACTTACAGGAAGAAATCGTCTGTGACAGTCAAACCAACATGTCTTCCTACCAGCCGAAAGATAAAAAGCTTTTGTATCATCCATACAAATAGGACACGATAGTCTTCCATGTGTCGTCCATCCCGACAACATACCATATGCTGGAAAATCGCTTATAGTCCACAAAAGAACAGCTTTCATGTTGAAATTTTGATCTAATGACACATCATATGCTTCAACTCCGTTATACCATAACTCCTTTAACTCTTCGATCAGTGGTTGGAAAAAAACATCAAGGCTTGCTCATATTGCTTAATTAATAAAAGCCATAAAATTCCTTTCTCCATCTCTACTATTGTTTCCACAAAACCTCTTGAATATGTCTTCTCCGATGTTTGGTCATCTCCTATTCTTTCACTAGATCATTTCAAATATTACCTCGTTTTGGTTGACCACTACACACGATATACATGGATATACCCCATCAAAAAGAAATCACAAGTGAAAGACGTGTTCATTGCCTTCAAAGAGCTTGTCGAATATTAGTTTAAGTCAAAGGTTGGCATGTTATACTTCGATAACGGTGGAGAGTTCGTGGCTCTGAAAAGTTACCTTGCTGCAAATAGAATTTCTCATCTAACATCACCACCTTATACGCCTGAGCACAATGGGATTTCTGAGAGGAAGCACTGCCATATAGTTGAGACACGTCTTCCCTTGCTCTCACATGCTTTGATTCCGAAAGAGTATTGGTTGTATGCTTTTGAAACCGTGGTGTTTTGATTAATCGGATGCCCACACCAGTTCTTTCACTTCAGTCACCATTCCAAAAGCTATTTGGGAAACCACCAAACTATAACAAGCTTTGCGTGTTTGGTTGTCAATGTTTCTCGTGGCTTCAGCTCTATAGTCGCCATAAACTCGAAGATTGATCATTTGAATGTGTCTTCATAGGCTACTTGCTAACTCAGAGTGCTTATTATTGTCTCCACGTTGCCTCAGGTCGAATTTATACTTCACGGCATGTGAAATTTGTTGAGGATATCTTCCCATTTGCTACAGTGAAATCGCAAATGGTTATAGAAGAGAAAACTGGAAATTCAGAGCTTACGCCACTAGTCACTCGCTTAACGGTCAATGCGTCTTTTCCAACACCACCATAGCAAACCCCGTGTTCGATCCTTCACTAGAAACAGTCACCACCGCAAACCACTACGCCGGTCAACTCTCCGATTACACATGTATTACCTTTTACAACTCAATCTTCTTCTCCTCTTCTCAAAATTACGCGCCCACTGCTCCAACTGAAAATGGGCCGACAGCAAAGCCCCAGCCCAATCCACAACAAATTAATCCTGCTCTAGAAACCCAACAACACAATAATCCACCACAAAACCAAATACCTCCTCCATCGTCGACTTCCTCCCAATCTCCTCAACGACACATTATCTCTTCCACCGACCAAAACCCATAAATCATAAACACTCACCCAATGCAAACTCGATCTAAAAAAAATTATCAAACCAAAACAAAAACTTACCCTCGCTGTCACCTCCACAGAACCTATTACTGTTTTCTAGGCACTTCAGGACGAGAAGTGAAGAAGAGAAATGTCCTTTGAATATAATGCTCAGGTTATGAAACAAACATGGGATCTTGTCTTGGCGATGCCTGGTCAGAACGTTGTGGGATGCAAGTAGGTGTTCACCATCAAATATTTGGCGAATGGAGAAATCGACAGATACAAAACTCATCTCGTCGCGAATGGAGACTTTAAGTCCAGTTATTAAATCCATGACAATATGTGTTTTTCTTGATGTTGCTGTTCAGAAATCGTGGCCAGTGAAACAACTTGACGTCAACAACGCATTTCTACATGGAGAACTAACCAAAGAAGTGTATATGAGTCAGCTACCAGGTTTTGTAGATGTTGATCGTCCTACACATGTTTGTCGATTGAAGAAGGCAATTTACGGACTCAAACAAGCTCCACAAGCTTGGTACATGGCGCTGAAACATCATCTTCTTGTAATCGGTTTTGTGAATTCTCTCGCATATACTTCTCTGTTTGTCATCACTCGCAACAACAATTCACAAACCTATGTTCTGGTTTATGTCGATGACATCCTTGTTACCGGAAATAGTTTAGTTGTTGTTGCCTCTGTTCTAGCTGCATTTGCAGATAGATTTTCCCACTAGGATCTCGTTGATCTCCGTAACTTTCTTGGCATAGAAGAACCGCAAACATCATAAGGTCTTCACCAAATGTAGAGGAAGTGCATTCACGACCTTCTTCCCAAAAATAACATGACGGAGGTGAAGCCGTTCTACATCGTTAGCTACTTCTCCAAAATTAATGCTCACTTCAGATTTGAATTGGAGGATGTCTATCAGTATCGATCGGTTGTAGGGTCACTTCAGTATCTTGCTTTTACAAGACCTAATATTGCCAATGCAGTTAATCGATTGTCCCAGTTCATGCACAAACCGAGAACAGATCATTGGGCTATGATATTCTCATAATTTACCTGTTTTAGCATGCATTTTACTTAGTGGAGGTTATTGGTTCATGGATATTAATGGATTTGGTAATTCAAACCAAATCCAGTGTTATTGGTTCTATAATTTTAAAATTTATGTTCAAATTCAGTGTTATTGGTTCTATGATTTTAAAATCCAAGTTCAAATTCATTGTTATTGGTTCTATGATTTATAAATACTAATTCAAATCACGTGTTATTCAATCTTACGGATTTACTTATGAATTTGATTTTACAATGGATTTTAGTGGATTTGAAAAGATTTATATGTTAAAAATACAAAGACTCAAATCTGAAAGAAAACCTACGGATTTACAAATATTAATTAAAGTACACATGCTAGATTTTAAAATTAGTAGATTTTACAGGGATTTATAAATCCTATACAGATTTTCAAATCAATTAAAATATATACACTAATAACACTCTCTTAGTGTTTTGAGTCACATGCATGCATAATCATTGTTTTCCTTAGTGTTTTAGTCTTAATTAGAGTCTAGGGTGTTTTACATTAGGTCCTAGTGAGTCTTGCATAAATTGGAGTGTTTTCTAGGTGCTTGGAGACATTTTGGGGATGTTTGGAGTGATGGAGCAAAAGAGAATGCAAGGGTCACCCGAGGTGTCTTAAAGATCTGGCCAGAAGAAGTGCTTTCACTCAGAATTAGCTTCGAAGGTCTTCATGAAAATGATGGGAAATGGAGTTAGCTGTCGACTGGAGGTGGTTTGAAGTCATTCGCACAGGCGGTTAAGGAGATATGGTGATTTTACTATGGGTAAGTCCGTCTGGCCGCGAGACCTTCGACCAATGCCGACCAACATCCAAGCGGCGCATCCATCCGGCACACATCTTCAAAGGGCATGCCGACCCACATCCAACCGGTACACTCCATTCGGTATTGGGACAGTGGTGAGTACCGGTCCAGCTCTCTCTCCCATACCGTTTCAAGCCCACCCGGTACAAGTCCAAATCCGTCCTCGTCAAAGCCAACCGAATTGATTGAAAGATCAGGCCAAATGAAGATCTTACACTCGGATTTTGCTTCCGAAGTCTTCATAGCAGTTGTAGATAATTGAGTTAGCTGTCTTCTGGAGGTGGTTGCAAGTTATTCTGAACAGTGGTTCAAACGATACAGAAGATTAGCAGGGACATGTCTATCTGGCACCCAAACGGGTTATGCACAAGAACCAGTACCGACCCATCCATACCGGCCAGAGTTGGGTCGGTACAGACCACCTCAACCAAGATCCGACCGGGTCAATACCCGGTTTGTTCCGGGTTGACCCGGTTCGCCCACTTTTCATATAAATACCTTAAACCTAATTTTTTTATGATTTATCTAGTTTTTGTGTTTTTTCTCTTTCTTTTTGCAAAGACTCTTTCCTCTTAAGTGTTCTTAAGATTTTTGTAAGAGATATCTTGAGTTTTTATGAAATCTAAGTTTTAGTTTCTAATCTCTCTAATGTTTCTTCTCATTAATCATCTAATCATGGGAAACTACATCTTCTTCATGGGATTTGTTGGTTTCTCTATGATTAGGGAGTAGTCCTTCTTGGATCATTTGGGTTTGGTAGATTAGGGGATTTCTTTTGTTAATCTTTGATGTCTAGAGCTTAATTATGTTATTTCCTTTCTTATTTAGTGTTTTTAATGCTAGATTAGGCTTGAGAGAGTTAATCTAGATCATAAGGAATTTCATGCACACAAGGTGTTTGATGAAATTCTCCAATGAACTAAATAAGAGATTTTCATACTTAGCTCATGAGAATGAATGTCTAAGATGAATTTTGGCTAATGGAACTTGTGTTTAATGCTTGCTAATTACTTGTTCACAAATGAGAATTTGATCTTGATAGGGTAATTAGTGAAGTGATTAGTGCTAAGAGATTAGATTAATCTTGATTAGTGTTCTAAGCTTAAGGAAATGCACTTGTGTGATTGTATAGACATCATTTCTTAGTTTGATATTTCCCCAAATCAATTGCATTACCCAAAGATCCCCTTTTTAATCATTGTCTTAATCTTGTTTAGCTCTTTACTTGTTTGCTTGCTTTCAATTCGAATCATTAGGTTGCTAGATAAAACCAAAACCCCTTGTTTGCTTGAATTATAGAGTTTCTTGCATTCTTGTTGCATTAAACTAAACCCCAATTGGATTGACACCTTAAGTACTACAATGATATGAGTAATCTTAAGGACTGATTCTTAAGAAAAATCCTACTTATTAGGCTGCATCAAAACGTGTTCTTCGGTATCTTGGTGGGACTGCATCACATGGAATTTTCTTAAGGTTTGGATCACCTTTTACACTTCATGTATTTTCGGATGCCGATTGGGCAGGCGATATTGATGACTATGTATCAACAAATGGATATCTCCACTACTTCGGCTCAAATCCGGTCTCTTGGTCTTCCAAGAAGCAGCGTGGTGTAGCAAGATCTTCGACAGAGGCGGAGTATCGCTTTGTGGCTAACACTTCGGCGGAGATAAAAGGGGTATGTTCACTTCTACAAGAACTTGGTATTTCTCTTCCAACAGCTCCGGTGATTTATTGTGACAATGTGGGAGCGACTTACTTATGTGCTAATCCGGTGTTTTATTCTCGAATGAAACACATTTCGCCCTCGACTATCACTTTATACGCAATCAAATTCAAGCGGGAGAACTTCGGGTATCACATGTTTCGCAAATGATCAACTTGCGGATACACTAACAAAACCGTTATCACGAATGGGTTTTCAGAATCCTTGTTCCAAGATTGGAGTCACAAGACTACCTCCCTCTTGAGGGGGTGTATAAAGGGTATTACATTATATATATAGAAGGAGTCTAATTGTAATTATCTCTACCCTAATCTCACCTCTGTAGCTGATATATATATATATATATATATATGTTAACATTCTCTAATAAAGATCATCACATTCATAATCTATAGTATCGACCAAAATGCACATGCATTTGGTCGATACACATGTATCGGGTGGATGAAGGCGATTCCCGTGCTGATGCACTATGGGTGATGTTGTGCATTTTCATGCGCCTGCTTCATTTGCAAGCCAGATCAACAAGTCTTTAGTAAATTAGACGCATCTTGCTATACACAGCTCCATATAACTTGCAATCAACCAATTCCATACAAAAGCTAACTCACAATTCTAGCATGGCTCCAAATTTCATCATAATCTATCCACGGTAAGGCCATCAACGAGTAGTAAACTTCTGATGCTTTGGGGCAGTCCGATTCGAAAGTCCACATTTCTTGGGTTTTAACTGCTTGGCTCATCCTTTTGATTTGCAAGAAATGGCATGAACATTATTTAGTGTTCTCCTAGTCAATTTTCTATCTTTTTATCTTTCTACCTGTAAAGACTTTAAACACTAAAAATAAGAGAAAACTAACTCTAAAGGCATAAAACTGTATAAAAAATACTTGAATAATATATTAAAAACCATATGAAAATCATTTGAAAATAAAGATATATCTCCTACTCTCGCAGCGCCAATTACTTATGTTTAACAACCTAATTAGTCAACTCTCGCTGCCAATTAAGCAATTAAACACACATTAAGATCATGTTTGATATGTTCACAAGCATCTAATAACTCAACTCTCGTTGATTATGAGATTGAACTTGTGTAAGCTAGTTCAAGAAATAAATATCTTTAAATACTCTCGTTGGTTTATAAAAAAAACAAGAAAGTATGAAAAGTAGAGAACTAAGAATAAACAACAAGAAACTATAAAAAGTACTCTAAGAATTTTGTGGCTCTATGTTTAAGAGGCATAAAATAGTGTATTCCTCTTTGGATCGGGATGTATCTGTAAAACTTCCATATTTTCGGGGAAGGGATCACTAGATCTCTTTTCTTTTACAAAACTCATTGGTCACGTCTAGAGGTCAGGAACGATCAACCTCCTCCTGGGATTGATCGATATCTTGGCTGATTCCAAGGCTTGCTTTGTTTGCTTGCCAGATTGACTTGTCTTCAGTTACCTGGCATAACTTCTGCTTTCACTGTTGGATTAACTTCAAATCATCTCCAAAATGTAAGGTAACTCATGGCTCTATCCTGTCTCTGAATTTGGTATTGATCCACCAGTGGGAAATCTTTAATGAAGATCAAACTTATGATGCTTCAAACCTGTCCAATGCTAAAAATACCATATTTACCTCTTTTTGTACCTTTTTCGTTCAAATAACTTGAAAAGACTAGACAATACAAAAACACTAAAACACCTTAAAGCACTAAAACCTTATAAATTACTTATTGAAAACCATTAAAATCATAGTAAAATTGATAAAAATACAAGTACATCAAAGAGACTAATTTGGTATATATTGTAAAAAGAACAATTTTGGTTTCAAAACCTTATCAAGTGGGAGGGAATGATGTAGTCATCGGATCCCAGACCAGCCGTGAAGAAGACAATGTGATCCAAGACGTGAAAGACATGAAGGAGAAGCCACCAGACTTGGAGATAATCAAGACTTGGACCAAACAACATGTTGGTAGAGACATTTAGCATGATGGTCGATAAAACTTATCCCAGTCAACAAGCCGAGCAAGCCAATCGACTAGCCTCGACCGCAACAACAAACCATCACTCATGGAGCCAGCCGACTTTAACCATGAACCATGACATGAGATTTATTGACCAACTCACTCCCAGGATCGTTTCAGCCGAGCCAATTTACACCTGGTTCGTACCAGAATCGGCGATAATCGAGCCACCCATCCTTTGGTCTACAGCCAGTCATACCACTCGAACAACCCAACCTAGAAGACATATGGGCCTGATTTTGGTGTTTTATAGCCGAACTAGCAATGGTCAAGCCCAAACCCAACTCAATGGACTGGGTCACCAAAACGTTTATTTGGAAGCCAAGAGATATTCCCTTTTATCTAGAGGCTTCTAAGGGTGCTCCTAGCTACATCATACCATTAAAGATCAGGAGAATCCATCCGACATCACACTTGCCATATCCAGACCCTTTTGGTATAAATTACCAACGACAACATCTTTTTGTCAACCAACACAAGGATGCACGGATATATCACTAAAATATCAAAATACAAAGCATTAAACCACCGTCCAAATCTGCTCAAAGGTGCCATCATCTCCCATGGCCATATTCCACATTTATGCTGTATTATTTATTTCTGATTTTAGATCTTATGACTTTTAGCTTGCTGATGTTATTTGCACTATAGAAGCTCCAATAGTCATTCATTTGTAGTCACCAACCAATTTAGAATCAATAAAAAAGTTTAAGTTTTCTTTGCAAAGTTGTATCTTTGTGTTTGTTCATTAGAGTCTTTGGTGGAATCCAATTATCTTTTGTGTTCGGCGAGGTGGTGGATTCTTTCAATCATGATTTTTATGTGAGACTTGTTTCTTTGGGAGGAGAGAGCCCTTGGAGCAAGCCTCAACCTTGGTGTATTAACGGATTCAACCCCAAATCCGTTTACCCTCCATCTTCTTCCATATATCATTATGCAACAAGTTTGTCAACTTTGACATCTTTATGATCATTCCAAACTTATATCAAAACCTGCACTTATCAAAGCATGATTAACTTTCTAATAACAAACAACAGATTAGTCTATTAGGTTGATTGAGCATAATAGTTGGTGCCACAACAGTGGGTCAACTATACATTATTTATTTGAGTTCTTTAATGGTGCTTGCAGTCCCTTGTTTATGGATTTAATGTCTTGCAATTCATGATTGTCCGCTATTAATCTACTGCCTAAAGTTTTCCTTTATTGAATTTCTACCGATATTTATTTTCTATTTTTGTTCATCATTGCAGTCTAAAAAAACCATAGTCTTTGATGTTTTAGCTCGATTTGATTCTAATAAACTTGTAGTGCAATATCTTGGTCTATGTGGATTATCTTTAACAATACTATTGTCTTTGTTGTGCATTTGCATAAATATAATAAAACTTTATGATATCATAATACTTTTGATCACTTTTTAGACCATAAAACAATACTTTTGCTAATTCGATTATAGATTTCTAGCTCTACTTACCATAAGAAAAACCTATAAACGATTATATATATTTTAATTGAAGATATTGATGTTATTAATCTTATTGATGATGATGATGTCTTAGTAGGCAACATAGTTTTGTTAATCAAACTAAACCGAAATAACATGAAACACAAGCGCAAGAAATGTATAAAATAAAACCCAAACAAACTAATCAAGAAAACATCCGGTTATGTGCGGAGAAAAGAAAACTAGAAGTAAACCAGTTTTTTTTCTTTTTCTTTCAAGTATGCCGGTACGCCACACCATGACCATGAATGTATCTCGCATTCTCCTCACTATAAACTTCTGTCTCCCTCTCAAGCTGCCTAAATTTAATTTCAATTTTGTCAATAAACAAATTAATGAATTCGGATGTTAAATTCAATTTTGAATGGAGATTGTGCAGGACAAGATGGGAATGATGCGGGAGGACGGAGTAGTATCTATGAATTTTGATATTATTTTGCCTGTCCCGCATCTATCTCGTCTCGTGCTGCACGGTTTCCAATCAAAGCCTTAAAGGAAAGAGGAAAATTGAAAATTACGCGAGAGAGATGGTCTTGTTAAGGGTAGCAGCAGAGCGGAAAGAAGGAGCATTTAAATACATCAATTCTCCTTTCACCCTCTCTTCGATTCTTCGATCCATTTCCTTAACTTCAATCTCAAACTCTTGGTCTGATGCCATCACCCATCCCCACGTATCAGCAAATGACGGGACATGTGCTGTGTAAGCCTTCACGTCTGTTTTCATATTCTTAGTCATAAAAATGGACTACACAATGTCTCTAACAAAAACAAAACACAGAGGCTTACACTTGAAGACTTGCTTCATGGTGTTGTAGATTGATGTGAAAACTTCCTTGTGTGTAAATATTCCTGCTGGTCCAGCCTATTTTGTTTTTAAGAATAACAAAAAGTAAATCAGTAGATTCCTTTATGAAAAATACCCTAAAATAGCATAAATTAGTTTTTTTTTATAAATCTAACACACTAAAATTAAAATTTCAAAAGTAGCACAAATTATTGTGAAAATACTTGTTTACCCTAAATGAATTACAAATAAAATTAAAACATTATGTTTGGGTTCTCCTTTTCCAATTTAGATTTTCCCTATTAAGAATGTGTTTTGGGTTATTTTAATTAAATTTGTGCTATTATTGAAAATTTATATAAATTGTGATATGTTTGGAACAAAACCTAAAAAGTGTGCCATTTTAGAGAATTTCCCTTTTTTATTATCTTTCTCCTAAATTAAAGATAAATAAATATTACCTGAGTCACAAAAATGCCTTTGGGATTAAGCTTTGGTTTGAGGATGTTTTGATAGAAAGATTTGGTGTAGAGCTGATAACATGGTCCACCTTCCACTGGGTCAGCTAAATCTCCAACTATTATATTAAACTTCTCAACTCGTTTCTCTAATTCGGCCCTTTTCCATTAACATCTTTACATTCAAATTATAATTAGAAATAAGTCACAAGTCCTTTTAATTTGTATCAGTGTTAAAAAAACTCCTTTTAATTTGTTATGTGTTTTTTTTTTTTTGAGAACCAGTTTAATTTTTTTATGTGTTTTTGTTTCCTTACTTTGCATCATTGATCACAAGTTCAAGCTTCTTGTTACAGAAAGCTTCGCTGTTAACAGTTCGAAATTTCTTACAAAAATCAACAACTTCCTGAAAAAAATAACATTTGTTTGTTTAGGATCATTGTTTATCTCCGTTAATAAGATTTCGATAATATATCTAGAATAAGAGGTTAAACCTGATCAATATCACACATGACCACTTTCTCGATCGTCTTATGTTTTAGTATTTAATTTCTCTTGCAGTAGAGCCTTCACCTCCTCCCATTATAAACACCGTTTTCGGGCTATTCGTATAGCAGTGGATATAGTAAAAAACAATTTAAGTTCTCTTACGGTTCAATACTATTTTTTAGACATAATTGCACTGACACTTAATTCAATTTTCCAACTTAACATTAATTTTTTTTTTTTTTTTTTTTTTTTAGCGTGTAAATGACAAAAATACATTTCATTCTGTCTACCCGTATACCGTCCACATGCGTACATGCCATACTATACAGAGGCTAAATTGTCATAAATAGTACCAACAGTGCTAAAAAACTATGAACAGTCATTTAAGTATTAAAAAACTATGCTAAGTCTAGAAAGTGTTAATTTTTGCAAAACCCTTTTTTTAATAAATTGTTGATGTATAGGAAGCAAACATATATAATTGCTAGTGGTAATTTAGTAATCAAGTAAACAAAATTTACATTTTGGCTTGTGCATTCTAGAAATATAATTAACATATTGGTTTATGGATTTTAACTGATTTGAAGCAAAATCACGTGTTGTTGGATTATTGATTTCAAAATCCTTTTCAAAATCCTATGTTATTGGTTATATAATTTCCAAATCTTTATTAAAATCAAGTGTTATTCAATACCAATGATTTACATATGTATTTGATTTTGCAATAGATTTTAATGGATTTGGAAGGATCCAAGTTAAAAAAAAAAATTTAATATGAGGGAAAACTTATGGATTTACAAATATTAATTGAAATGCACATAGTAGATTTTAAAATCAGTGAATTTTACAAGGACTTATAAATCCTAAATCCTATATAGATTTTCAAATGAACTGAAATACACAAACGAATTATTAAGTAATCCCACTAAATGACCATGGTTTGGGTTTTAAAGAGACGGATGGTATTTTGTAAATATTGTCTTGCGCATGATGTTTCAAAATAGCAAGTATTTCACATGTGATTTTAAAATATTTATAACTTAATGTATCTGATGACATGCTATTTTGAAATATTTTGCACGACAAAACGTTGTAGTTATTGACAAAAATGCTATTGTTTTTTCTTTAAATTAGTCCCCACTTTAGTTTTTTTTGTTAAACGTATATCCCAGTTCAGTTATATAACAACTTCACCCCATAAACTAATTGACTGCACATTAGAAAATGTTAAATAGTATACAATACAAAAAATTGTAAGTAAAAAAAAAAAATATTGTAAGTAAAAGACAAAATGAAATGCATACTTAGGGTGGGAAAGGAGAGCCGGGTGGATCAAACATTCATGGTAGATAAACTCATCTTTCTCTGCGCTTTGCATTTTAAATACCAATCTTCTATATATTAATTGACAAGGACCGGTAAAAAAAAAGGAAAATTCCATAAAAATACTCTCACTTTATTCCGATAAGCTTTTTAATATCCGAACTATTTTTGTATCCAGTAAAATACCCAAACTATTTTTTTGCCCATTTTAAATCTCCAACTGTGAACCGTGTGCTCATTTTACAACCCCTCTATAACGGAGATATACGGACCTATACACGGTTTGAAACAGTGTTTATATTTAATAATAAAATATTAATAAATAAATTAGAAATTACATTAAATTTTAAAAAAAAATCAAAAAATCCCCAAAAATTCCCAAAAAATCGAAAAAAATCCGAAAAAAATCCAAAAAATCTTAAGTTAAGAAACACTAATTTTAAAATTTAAATAAAATATAGATATTTTAAATTTTGAATTTTAGAATTAAAACTTTCTAAAAAATCAAAAATACAAAAATCCAATCAAATTCTCAAAAATTTCTAAAAACTAAAAAAAAAAAAA